>CM067893.1:15618624-15892839 GCA_034621355.1 Mycalesis mineus
ACCTCTAGACGATATCAGATTAACTTTTATCTATCTATGATGTATTTTCTATAATTATTGTTTGTTAGTTTTAAATATGAGTCAATAAATCGTTAGTTACATAGTACATTACATGTTAGAATTACGGTATACAGGAATTTTGTGGTCGTAGTGTTCGGTTACAGAATCAGATTACTAACCAGTGGACACAACCGCAACGTGACTTACATGTTCATTTAAACTCCTAAACCCATTTAAGTGCAGAAAAACGCGCGACATATATTCGATTATAAGTTCATTAAGGTTCAGATCGATTTAAGTCACTGTAATCAACCTAATAATAATTGGTACTGGTCACAGGCACATCCCATCACTGTAAGAAACGAAGATTTAGAGGTTAGGTGCAACCAAACGCACATCAAGTGCAAGTGTTTTAAATACATAATGGTTACAACTAAATATCATGACTTTACAGATAAGAAATCGTAAGAAATTGTAAGTCAATTTTCCTTAATTCAAATATAACATTCACAGAATATTGTTTTACAGTTGAGTCATGTAATTTGTAATGTGTGGTGAACGTCGAGCATTGTTAACTGTATGCGAAACTAATGCGTTGAACATGGGCGTGAAATAGCTGATGAACTTAAAAACTGTTATTTTTCGTTAAATTTCAATTATGGAGGATGAGAGCTGTTTATTTGTACAATAGTTTTTCAGTGGGATGTTAGTTAGCCTCAAAGTTCATCAAATGTCAGAATACCAATGATATCACCACAATGCATCAAATGTAATTTTCTTTCAAACATGGAGATGATTATATCAATTATACGTAATTGACGTAATCTTGTTACATCAACTATGTGTCAAGAATCACAATCATTAGTCCCTACTCGATGTTGTGATCCCATTCGATAATTGTATTTGTATGTGCTATGTAAAATACCACCCTGAGATACGTCCGAACTTTGCTAAAATTCTTGAACTATGGTAGTCAGTGCCGGGGTGCCACAAGGTCCTCGGGGGCCATTGTTATATCTAATTTATATTAATGACTGCATTGTGTTGTAAAAACAATTCGCACGAAAGAAAAATGTGGTGTTTGGGATTCCTAGCGAGCAGTGCATGCATGTAACGTATCCTGTAACCTGGAGCCGAGTTAGTGAAACCCCTTTGTATTGTCACTAATGCATCGCACACGAATTGATGGGTGACGGTTCCTACACAAGAATTGAGCTTAGTTTGAATACCAACGCAAGAAACAAAGTGGAGGAAAGCGAGTCTGAAAGCGGCCAATGATTAAAATTTATTAGATCAGTTTTGAAGTGTATTATAAAAGTATCACTGATTTAGCAATTGCTACACCAAAAAATACCAACGCGTTCCTTTGAATGACGCACATTCCTAAATATCAAAAACTGCTATAATCATTTTACTAATGAGTTATTTCATTACTTAAACGAGACATTATCGTTTATATGACACAAGATTATAATGAGTGTCCGCTCTATTGGGCTTTAGTGAAAACATCCATCAAGTCCACAACATTTCCTAACTGATCAAATTGAATGAAAACAATTAGCGACGCGGTTGACGTGGCACGTTCGCTCTCCTCCGCTCGCCGAGCGCGTGACATGTGAGCAGCCGAGCGTTTCTCTTGCAGACTTCCATGCGCTCGCACAAATGATATTCGCGCGCGGCGCCGGCAGCCGCTAGCACGGTCGCAGGGCCGCGGCGTGTCCTAGGTACCTGCTGTGGTTTGCTGCTCGTATTAACTCGTTGTTTCCACTCTGCCCTGGTAGCCCCCGCCCGCCTCTCCCGCACTCTGACCGTGCGGCCGCGCGCGCCGCCGAGCCGCAGCCGGCGCCGGCGGCGCGCGCGGCCGGTGCATGTTCTGATGTCTGTATAGAATCTTTCTGGAAATACCACCTGGCAATGCAACGAGCAGCAAACCGGAGGGTGGTATTTCACAATCCCTGTGTAGTGGCATGCAGGTCCGCGACCGTTTCTCTCTCGTTGTGGTCTGTCTATCCCACCAGGCGGCGAGCGCGCGCCCGGCGCCCGCGCCGCCCCGGCCCGCCCAGCCCGGCGCGCGCTCCTCGCACTCTGTTTCGTTTCACATAGAGTTGTAACAGGTGTCGTACCGTGTCGCGCTACCTCGGCCCGCACTAATGCGTCCTTCTGTTGTTGCAGAGTTCGTCACCATGATGACGTCGAAGTGAGCCGCCGGCTGAAGTGTATATACATTTTGTTTCATGCCACACAATATTACCATCGTATTGGACCTGCATTTCTCTAGTGTTTGCGATAAATTACGTCGTGTCATTAAGTTATTCGGGAGGGCCTCGAGCCCTTTCACTATTTAGACTTTAAAGTATTCCGTTAATTTTACTATGTAAGGAAGAAATCTTCGTGTAGCGGTACGAGGCGAAACGCTGAGTGTTGCGCGTTGTGGTGAGTGCGAGAGTGCCGCTGCCACCCGTCGGCAGCGGCGGCAGTGCCAGCCGTGCCGCCCGTCGGCAGCGGCGGCAGTGCCAGCGGTGCCGCCCGTCGGCACACGGGACTGCTGATTATGTACATTTTTTTCAAGTATGAGATATTTATAAAGTACGTGTCATAAAGAAATTAACAAATCCTTTATAAAACTATGACGTGGCCGTAGCAGCGCTGTAAAATATTAATATTGAATGTTTCAACTCGATTGTCTCGTAACGAATAAATTAGATTAATCGGTACTGCATGACTTAATTATATTAATTGTATCTGTAAAAACTTGATAAATAATATTATATTTGTAATGTCGTTGAAGTGCTCCGCTGTGTTATATTATCTTACCGTTCGATTCATTCTGTTATTCAATTATACAAAAGACATACTGAAATAAATGTTTCTTCATTTTTAGGTCAATAAGCATCAGTGTTTTATTTGTCTCTCCCCGTCATCGTCATCATGCTCGCTGTAGCCTCTTCATTACTGTGCTTGTATTTGTATGTTTGATAATAATTTATTATAAATTAAGTTGTATCTGTAAATTAAATTTATTCAAACTCATTATTGTGCCTTATTTTTTGAAGCACATTGTCTAGTTGTTGTTAAACTCCCAACTTGAACAGCAACCGCCCGGTGCATGTCATTTGACTGTTCTATGTGCAAGTGTCAAATGAATTGCACGTCAAAATCTTTTGCTTGATAAGACAGACATCTCAACTACGGTTCGCACATTTACACTATACTAATATTATAATTGCGAGAGTAACTGTCTGTTACTCAATCACGCCTAAACTACTAAACCGATTTAAATGTGGTACAGGGATAGTCTAGAGCTGGACCCTGAGAAAGAACACATTGTCGAACTATCACGAAAAGAAATCCTCGCCGACGTCCGCTAGTATTTTCAATAAAGTAGGGTAGTGGGAAAAGACTTTCCTTGTTGTACGACTGTATTGTGTTGTGCAATGTTACGACATATCTAGGCTGCATAACATTTCCTTACTATCAAACATCTATTTTTGACATTGTTTAAGTCGAAATTCAATTAATACGAGAGCAGCTGCAGTTGGTTTAAAGAAAATCTTTCTTTTTAAACGTTGCCGTGCCTTTATACGGTATCGAACATACTAAATCTCGTCCTCTGTTAAGATGTCATCGTCCTGTATCTATTAGGGATCTAACGTAGAACTGGATTTATGGAAACAAATACTAACCTTAAGGATTTTTTTTCAAATATGTCGCACCGACTTAACTAAGTGACAATTATTTTTAACTTTTTAGTGCGTTTTGAGTCTGTTCTATTTTTTGTTAAAAACATTTATACCTAGTTAGTATCTAAAACCTTACCTACCACCTACCTAGTACTTACACCACACACTCACTTCGTGTCTATACGAAAATAAATAAATAAATGAAAATAATAGACCATACTAAAGCCAAACTCGATGGAGAATACTTATTAACAAACAAATTTAAAAAGAAGGGAGAAAATGCATCACGTTTTATGCCTAATAAATTTAAAGTTATATTTGGTTTTTTTATAAAATTTTATTAAAAGATTTTGAATATATTAATTAGTTTTAAGCTTACTAATCTAATTTATTGTCATGAATTCGTCATTAACAAGTAAATTACACCCGAACGAAGTTCCTTTCGATTAATTAGTGAAGGAATTATAATAAAATTTTATTTTTTTAAGTAATAATAATATTTACACCAAACATAAGAGTCACCCGCACACACATCAAAGGCGGCGGCAAGATCCTTTGATCAAAAAGTGTCGTGACAACTTTTCGTACCAATTTTTTCCGTCTAGCCCCCTTAAAAACTTCAAAAGTAGGTGTAAAATACAAGTGATTCGAATTTGGCTTTTGTATACGAATTCAGAAGAAGGGAAGAAAGGGTATATAAATAACTAGCAGTCGCCCGCGACTTCGTCCGCGTGAAAATCTCTTAGGTACCCCTAATTTTAATGACCGACTTTCATATAAAGTGTGCACATTCCCCGCTTCCCCTCTCAATTTAATTTTTGTATAGTTTCCCATGAAGGAATATCCTACGTCCCGTCCCGTGTACTAAAGATCTACATTTTTGTTAAATATTGTAAGACATTACAGTATATTAACATTACCAATATATATTTATTGCAAGCTGATATGTATAGTTTGATATTAAATAGTCTATTACACTCTTGAGTCTAGCTTTCAAAATAAACAAAAATAATCTTACAATCCGACATGCAGATCTAGATATGGTCTTCTATGGCAAATAAATTGACCAAAGATCGAATTCTCAACCTTATTACCGTATTATCGTTTCTAACATGAAACGGCATACTTACCAAAACGCTGATGCCTATTCAGTTCGTACTCGTACGTACGTAGAGTTCAACTTGATTCGGACTTAATAGCGGCAGCGTCGCGCTTTTTAGAAATTTTGCATTATCTTCTGAATTATGTAACTAACATACTATAAAAGGCAAATCTTATTTCTATAATTATCCTTGTGATTATTAAATAATTTATTTTGATAAGGATTTGAGTTTAGTTGTATAAATAATGACGTAAACGGAAGCATCTGAATTAAATGATTTTTAAAACAAAAAAGTTATATATCGGATCAGTAGTTCCGAAGATTAGCCCCAACCATGCCCCAACAGATCTATTTACAAATTACCTCTTCATAATACTAGTATAGATTAAAAACTAAAAAAAAATAAGCAAATAAAGCAATTGTAACAACGGAAGAATAATTACTGGGCTATGGAGGATAGAAGAATATATTCATCAGCCGTTCAAAGGTAGGCAGTGATTGCGCATTCCGAATATCAGAAGGTAAGGAGTTCCAGAGCCGAGCAGCTATCAAAGAGGATTTAGAGTAAGGAATTTTTAGAAGTAGGTAGGTTGTCCTTTAATCTAAGAAAGCGATGGTACTGTATCGTTTGTCATTACTCTGATGTAGGGATATCTATAATTACATCATATAACCCAGACTGAGCTTTTACAATGGTTTTTAAGTTCAATAGATAGGTACAGATATAGAATATATTCTATTGATTTTATTGAATAAAATTATATTCTATATCTAGCAGCGCTAAACTGAGACTCAGGGTCCCCGCCCGCGGTATTGATATGGTACGCGGCGGGAGACACATAAACTTGCGCTTTTATATATTTTTTTCATTACAAGTTAGCCCTTGACTAGAATCATCACATCTGATAGTAAATAATGATACAGTCTATGATGGAATCTTTTCGGTTTCTACTAGACATACCGAAACCATAAAATAAATTGATGGTACGTCTTTGCTGGCAGGGTAGTACTAGTCACGGGCCGAAACCTTTCACTTATAATATAGTGAACAACGAAATGTGTGTTTCAATAAAAAAATAATAGCAATTAAATGTTTTATTATTAAATAACATTACAATCAAGTAGCACAATTTCAGTAAACAAAAAATAGATTCGTTATAAATATCGAATAAAAGCTGCAGCAATAAGTACATGACAACACAAAAAAACAGATTAGACATTTTGCATTATTAGCATTTCTAAATAACGTATTTGCTAAGTCTGCAGAAGAGGTAGATTTATGTTTTATATCGAAACTTCGTTAAAATATAAAATATGTTAGTAGCAAATCCTTTATAAATCAGGCAAGTTCGGTGGCGTAAACGAATACTGATCCAAATCCATACAACGCTATTTTTCTTTTTTAAGGCCGGGCGCCCATTGTGATTTTTTATCACGGTAACATTTTGTTGCCATCACCCTCTGTCACCATCAAGGCGCCCAGTCCACTGTAACTGTCACCGGGCGACAGGATGAGCTTATTCGAGTTCGAGATTGATTTCAAGTAGGTAGCTGTGAAATTTTCTCTCAGAATATACAGAAAAAAATTCAACTAAAAAGACGTTAAAGGATGTACCTATCCTATATGTACATTGTAAGATTACTAAAAAAACATTTTTTTATTCTGAACTAAACTGAACACTTCAAACTTAAATAAATAAATTCATAAATTTTTTGCATTATATATGGTATATTGTAGGCAAGGGCTTAAGAATCGAAAATATTTAACTAATTTATTTAACTCCCAATAATACTGAAAACTATGATTTTCCATACTATAATTTGTTTCCTTTATCCATACAAATTACTTCTAGTCTGCTTAAAAATATTAATTATTTAAGAACATTTTGAGGAATCTCCTTTCAAACAAAAAATAAACACGCAACATACCTACGTCTGGAAACCAGAGAGCGTACTCGCATAGCGATGCATAAGTCGAGTGACAGTCACGTCGTCAGCAGGCGGAACTATTTGTCACCGTATTGTCACGTCACCATATTGAGCGCACTCTCTAACATCTTCATTGCACTCGATTAAGTGACTAAGTCACGGTGACGAAAATTCGCAATTGTTGCCCGGCCTTAGTCTTCAATTTGCAAATAAGATTGTCAGTCAAATTATGAAAATATAAATTCACATCTAGGTACCTGAAAATTTTTTCCAAAAAATAAAGAATTTCTCTTAATCGGATCGTTGTTGCTGGTAACCAAAATAGGGGTCATAAAGCATAGCGCGAAATTAAAATGAGCCCAAAACGCGCATGCAATATTAATAATAAATATAATAGACAGAATTTCGCTTCGCGTGGGTCTCTCTACTGGAATCCTTGTGATCTGTTTACGCACAAATTTGTCAGTTATTTTGTAATCTTTCTACTCCTAAAGTTCTAAAACTTTCGTATGTTCTTCTAAGCAACGAATCGTCCTCTGTGTCTGAGGTTAAAGTCCCGAGTGACTGCAACGCACAAACGTATCACTAAGGCTTGTGTGCACCAAGATTTCGGTTATCATAACCAACGGTTAACATAAGCTAAACGTAAAATTTACTGTTCACGACAACCCGTACACCGGTTAAGGACGTAAACCGGGCGGCTATCTTAACCGAGGTTACGTTCTTAACGGGCGTACGGGTTGTCGTGAACAGTAAATTTACAGTAAAGTTATGTTAAACATTGGTTATGATAACCGAAATCTTGGTGCACACTGGCCTAAGACACACTGGACTGAGTGCGGGCGGATTATTTTTATTATAGGAAATTTAGCGCCATCACTCAGCACGTAGCACTAGTGTATGCCCTGACTGATGGCGTGCAGCGGGTCGGTGGCGGGCGGAGGGTCGCGCGGGGCGGGCGGGGGGTCGCGCGGGGCGGGCGCGGGGTCGCCACTGGCGGCGGCGGCGGTGAGCAGCGCGACGAGCGTGCGCGTGGGGCGGCCCGACATGCGGTGCGGGGTCAGGTAGGGCGCACACGGCCCCGCGCCGGGGGTCACGCGCCCCACGCCCGTCATGTCCACGTGGATCCAGTCGCCGCAGATGAAGTTCTGCAACACCCGCACATGAGTATATCGAGAGACAACAAAATAATAGAGACAAAGACAGCATCTTGACGACCTCTGTAGTGCAGTGGATTTGATCTGAGGACCTGGGTTCAATAATACAAAGTAGGAAAAGGTTGGTATAGTCATAAAATACATTCGGTAGAACAAAAGCGCGTTATCGAAATTGTTTCTCTCTTTTAGCTCGTTGGGGCGTAAAGGCGATTTTCCCGCTATCGGGCGAGATCACGAAATAGGTATATCTTGAACGCTTTTTTTTGACACTCACCTGACAGTAAGTGATAATGCAATCTAAGATGGACGCGAACGTCTTGTCGGTAGGGTCGTAACTACCTGTTCCCGTAACCGTGGTAACTAGCCACGGCCGAGGCTTTACTGGACTAATTTAGAAGAAATTCGTCAGCCCAGCCGGGAATCGAACCTAGGACGTCCCGCAGCTGTGTTATAAATTTACCGCGGAGACCGTTAAACGTCAGCTAGGTCCTATATTGAAGGGTCGGTGTGTGCCTGTGACCTATACCTTTAGGAAAGCAGCGCCGATGCACGAGGTGGCGGTTCCTGAGCCCTTGTTCCTCAAGTCCACCGCGGGGTCGTCTGCAACAAAACCATCAGCTAATAACTACGATATTAGGAACATAATTATTGTAAATTTTCAAATTCATTTATTTCAAGTAGGCTAATTACAAACACTATTGAAACGTCAAGTTAGACTATTTGCAGTGACTCTACCATAGTTTCTTGCCGGCTCTTGTCAGCAGGCCAGGATCTGCCGAGAAGAGCCGGCAAGAAACTCAACAGTTGCTCTTTTGAAATCATTCATTTTTACAATATTAACTGTATTTTTACATAAAATGATTTATTCTAATACTTGTGTGAAGTTGAAAGCCGATCCAATTGCTTCTCAACATCTATGTCATTTAAAAATTCATCAATAGTATAATAACCCTGAGTCAGTGAGTTTTAAAACATTGCTTAAACTTATGTATTGGCAGATCAAGAACTGAATTGGGCATCTTGTTGTAGAACAGTACACCCAATCCCACGAATGACATCTGTACTTTTCGGAGGCGATACGCTGATATGACTAGCTTATGGCCATTTCTAGATAGACGATGGTTTAAGTCTTTTATCTGTTTATACATATATACATTTTGTTTAACAAAGACTAGGTTATTGTATATATTGACAGGCTACTGTAAGAATCCCTATTTCTTTAAATTTGTCACGAAGAGACTTACGGGGCTCGTTTTTTAAGTATAAAGACAGAATAAGACATCAAACTGTAAAAGTACGCAAAATAAACTAGTCTAGCAGTTTGTACATCGGTAAACTGTCTTATTTTTCTCACTGCAAATGCAGCCGAGATAAGTTTACCTGTTAGTGATTAGTGACTATTTTCTTTACATTCGGTAATGTACACTAAACACATTTAGATAAAGAAGTGTCATCAGCAAACAGTACAATATCACAAATGTCGCTAACATATGGAACGTCAATGAAACAAAGTGCGTGGATGCTAACTAACTTTATTCGAGCGTTTGACATACCCGCATTACATTTTATCCAACAACCTTACACTGTTCCCCCTTTAATAGAACTACGACGGTACATATATTGAAAACACTAAACTAAACTTAATTAATCTTATTTTTATTTTTATTTCTAATATACGCCCGCATCGTTCGGGCCGACGCATCCGGGGGAGGCGGTGTCGGCGAGAGCTCTTTAGTCACTTGACGCGAACCGCTGCCCCCGGACGCTTCTGCATCTTCGGATGGAACTTCGGCATCACTCTCCACCGCCACATCGTTCTCGACTCCCTCTTCCACCTGTGACTCACTCGCAACGTGCGCGTCGGAGAATCGTGACAGAGAAAACCGATTACCTTTTACTTGAACTATCTGATCCTGGTGTCGACGCCATTCGACCCCTTTTCCGATATCTACTTTATATGACACTGGCCCAGTTCGACTCGCCACTATCCCTTCAGCCCATTTATTCCCTCGTGAGGAGTAGTCGCGCGCCAGGACCGTGTCCCCAACTGCAATATGTCTCTCCGTACCTCTTTTATTTTTAATCTGGCGATCTTGTGCCGAGCGTACTACGGAAGTGACGTCCGGCCGTAAGGCATCCAGACGCCCTCGCAACCGTCTCCCTAGCAAAGACACCGCGGGCGATACGCCAGTAGTGGCGTGATCGCAGTTACTATACTGAAATAAAAACTTATTTAGCGCTGTTGAAATATTTTCTTTTAAAAACAACGCACGCTTAATCACTTTCTTTATTGTTTTGACCATATTCTCTGCCGCGCCGCTGCCCTGTGGCCGATATGGTGCCGAAGTTACATGTTTTATACAGTTTCGAGCACAATAACTCTCAAAATCTAGCGACTTAAAGGGTGGTCCGTTATCTGTAACGAGCTGGGCAGGAAATCCGAATCTTGAAAATAGGGATTCGAACACAGATATTGTCGATTCCGCGTCTGTCCGGGACATTCTGATAACTTCTACCCACTTTGAATAAGCATCTAAAATAATTAGGTACTTTTTTTCAGCACATTCAGCAAAATCGGCGTGCAGCCGTTGCCAAGCTGTTAAGGGGTACTCCCAAGGATGTAGGCTAGCCCTCGGTGGCGAGTCTCGAACTACCCTACAAGCCTCGCAATTTTTACATAAATCCTCTAAGTCCCTATCTAAGTTCGGCCAATATACGTAGTTACGCGAAATGTTTTTCATTTTATTGATTCCTAAATGGCCATCGTGTATTTCTTTCAAAACCCCCTTTCGCAATGATGGTGGGATTATGATTCTATATTTATAAATTAAACATCCTAACTCTACTACAATTTCATTTTTCCTCATAAAAAATGCTTTTTCTTCCTCGCAGCTCGCCACAGACGGCCAACCAAATTTTACATAGCCTACTATTTTACATAATAAAGGATCTCTTTGAGTTTCCCTACTTACATCTTTAAAATTAATCGGTAAGTTTTCTTCAATCAGTTGGACGTAACCAACAGAGTCTGAGCCCGTGGGTTGGTACGGCAGCGGCAGGCGGGACAAGGCGTCGGCGGGCCCGTTGTCTCCCGAACGCACGAACTCCACCGTGAAGTCATACGCCGCTAGACGCGCGGCCCAGCGTTGCAAACGACTGGCCGCCGTCTGCGGTATACCACCTTTTTTTCCAAATATAAAACTTAAAGGTTGGTGGTCCGTGCGTAAGATAAAGCGCCTACCGAACAAATATTGATGGTGTTTAGTGATACCAAAAAAGATAGCCAACGCCTCTTTGTCCAGTTGGCTATAATTTTTTTCAGAGTCATTTAACGTTCGCGAAACGCAACTAACCGGGCGTTCCGAGCCGTCCGGATAACGGTGTGCGAGCACCGCACCGATCCCATACGCACTGCTGTCCACCGACAACACCACAGGCCGACCCTCCTCGTAGTGCGCCAACACTCGGTCGCACATCAACGCGCTCTTCGCTTTACGAAATGCGTCTTCACAACGATCCCCCCAACGCCACTCGGTATTCTTTTTTAACAAAGTGTGTAAAGGTTGTAGCAGTATACTAAGATTCGGGATGAACTTTCCATAGTAATTTAATAACCCGAGAAAACTTTTTAATTGAGTTACATTTTCGGGGCGGGGAGCGTCGTGAATCGCTTCTAATTTTTTTTTATCCGGATGTAAGCCGATCTTATCAATAATAAATCCTAGGTACTTAACACTAGGTTTTAGAAAACTACATTTACTTAATTTAACAGTAAAGCCCATTGATTTCAACCGTTCAAGTACAGCTCGTAAATTGGCCAGATGTGTTTGTCTGGTCGACCCGGTCACACAAATATCGTCTAAGAACACTACCGCGCCGGGAATACCGCGTAATGTCTCCTCCATTAATTTTTGAAATTTTTCGGGGATACAGGATAAACCGTATGGAGTACGGCGGTATACAAATGCCCCCACGTGAGTTGTTATGGTTGTGTAAGCTTGCGACTCTTCGGACAACAGTACCTGTTGGTACGAATGCTTTAAGTCAATTTTTGAAAACTCTTGCCCGCCACTAAGCGCCGCGAACAACTCCTCTATTCTGGGCAAAGGATAATGATCTCGTTTTAATTTAGGATTAATTGTAATTTTATAATCTCCGCAAATCCGTATCTCGCCGCACTTCTTCACGACAGGTACGATCGGCGTACCGTACTCAGAATAATCAACGCGGTATACATAGCCCTCGCGCTCCAGTCGTTCGAGCTCGCTCTCGACTCGAGCGCGCAGCGCTAGCGGCACCGAGCGCGCCTTTACGTAAACCGGTTCCGTATCAGTGAGCTGTAATTGAATGGTCTTTTTACAAGTGCCTAACGTATCCGTGAATACCTCGGGGAATTCGGCGATTAAACGGTCTACAAATCGATCTTCCACTATTTCCAGTAACTTTATCTGTTTAATATCTAAAGCCCTTAGCCAGTCTCGCCCCAACAAAGGTCGCGACCCATTTTTAATTACGTATAAGGCCAAATTAGGTACTTGAACGTCCTTGATCCTTACGTTTACATGAATATAGCCCAGGGATTCGATTTGTGTACCCGAGTAACAACGTAAAATTAAATTATCCGAAACTAATTGTTTATGCGAAAATAGTTTATAAAAAAGTTTATCACTTATTGCCGAGATGCGGCTTCCTGTATCTATTTCACATTCTAATATATTATTGTCAATTTGCACATTTATGAAAAATGGTCCGTTACCTTTCGCGGCCAATTCAATATTAAAGAAGTCGTCCTCCTCCGAGACACTTCCGACGTCCACATAATTGTTCCGTAACGACCACTTACGCACTTCCTCGCACATTTTTTTTAAATGACCCTTTTTTAGGCACTTTTCACATGTGAACTGAGCGTACCGGCACCGGCTGGCCCGATGGCCGGCTCGGCCGCACCGCCAGCAGCACGTCTCGGCCGCCGCCGCCGCCGAGCCCGGCGCGCTGCGGCCGCGCGCGCTGGCCCCGCTCGAGGCCGCTCGCGCCGGGCCGCGCCGCCCGCTCGCCTGGTGCAGGCCCTCGCCCGCTTCCTCACCGCCGACACCTGAGGTCGAATTCGAAGTCCTCGTAGACCCGCTCACCTCCGCGTGCTTCTCTGCGGCTTCCAATGCCAAGGCTAGCTCCACTGCCTCCTTGTATTTGATGTCTTTTTCGGCGAATATTCTAGATCTCATGAGCTCATTTGACAACCCTGACACGAACTGGTCGCGTAGGTTCTCTTCTAGCATCGCTCCAAAATTACACGTCGTTGCCAGGTGTTTTAAATTGTGTAAGTACTCCGTAAGAGGTTCGCCGGGACGTTGTCGACGTAAGCGGAAAACATGGCGCTCGGCTATTTCGGAGCGTTTTGGTTCTAAATGTTCCGAAACTAATTTAACCAATTCATTGAAACACTTAGATTCCGGATGCGCCGGCGAACACAAATCACACATCAAATTATAGGTTGCTTCACCGACTATAGTTATTAATAACGGCACTTTTAGTTCCTCTTTGATTTCATTCAATATTATATATTGTTGTACACGCCTGATATAAGCAGGCCACTGTTTAGAATTAATGTCAAAGGGTTCTAATTTACCGATAGGCATGTTTATTTTAATAAATAACGCGTGGAACACTCAAATTACACGAATAAACCCGACTCGTCGCCAATGGAACGTCAATGAAACAAAGTGCGTGGATGCTAACTAACTTTATTCGAGCGTTTGACATACCCGCATTACATTTTATCCAACAACCTTACAACATAGTTTGGTAAATCTTTGATATAAAACTAAAAATAGAAAAGAACCCAAAATTGAACCCTGTGAAACGCCCATTTTAGGAGATGAGCCACGTGACTTTATATCATCAATGCATACCGTTTGAGTTCTATCACTGATATAAGAGGCAATGAGATTAAGTGCAACGTTTTAAATGCCATAGTGCCTTAACTTAAGTAAAAGAGTTTCATAGTCAATGCAATCGAATGCCTTGGACAGGTCACAGAATATGCCAATAGCATTCTTAGATCTTTCCTAGGCATCAAAGATATGTTTTAATAATTTTGCACCTGCGTCGGTTGTATTGCGACCTTTTGTGAAACCACATTGGTCGGGATAAAGCAACTTATTTAGGTTAAAATGACTAAGAAGTTGATATAAAACTACTTTTTCAAAAACCTTACTTAATTGTTGACGATATTGAAACTGGTCTGTAGTTATTGAGATCGGTCTAGTCTCCTGATTTAAAAAATGGAATTAGTTGCCATGCTTCATTAGGTTCGGAAAAGTACCTAAATCAGTTTGAGAAGCAGCCGAACGCGCCGCCGCCCGTCGCCAGCAGCACGCCGCCTGCGTCGTGCGCTTACATTTGGTCTAACGCTGATGCATGCCGCGCACTCACTGTCTATCTGCCTCTGGTAGTAGCTCCACAGCGGGAACCTCCACGGGCGGTCGCCGGTGGCGGCGCCCGCGTCTCTCATGGCCGCCCAGGCGCGCTCGCAGTTGGAGAAGCAGCCGAACGCGCCGCCGCCCGTCGCCAGCAGCACGCCGCCTGCAACATGGGTTTGCATTTGTTCTAACACTGATCAAATACTGAATGACAGAGTTAACAATTGTTTCATAAGAGCAATGCAATACGCGCGGGCGATATAGAATGCACGACTGATACCATAGCATACGAACGAGCGCACAGTACGTACGGGTGAGCGTGGCGACGTCGATGACGAGCGACGGCTTGTACTGCATCTGGCCGTACACCAGCGCGTCCGCCAGCGCCAGCCGACCCTCCATGTCCGTGTCCTCTATCTGCAATAAGGATTCGCTACTTTTTAGCCGACTTCAATAAAGGAGGTTCTCGATTCACTCTTCACTTAAAGTCATTTAATTACACGATTTTGTTTTGTTTATTTGAAAGGGATTTCCAGACATGTCTCCTTGAATATTTACAAAAATCAACACCGAAGTCTCAATATATTTTGTTGGCGATCCACCTGCAGCGAGAGTCCGTTGAGCGCGCGCACCACGTCGCCCACCTTCATGCACTGGCCGCTCACCATGTTCTCGCACAGCGGGATCACGCAGCACACGTTGATGGCCACCTGGAATTGCACGTACCCTCATCATTACACAGAATTTATATCCGTGTGCGTGTGTATGTGCGTGCTCATATGTGTTTAATATAAAGATATTGAACTACTGAGAACACCGCTGCTGCTAATATTACCTTGAGCTGGATGGATGGAGAGATTTGGGCACAAACAACGGACTGTAAACACACCAAAGAGGCAATACCGAGTCTCAACACAAAACTAACCAAAAAACTTACACGGTTAACCCGCGCAAAACTCAGAACGGTCATAGGACTGATTACTGGCCACTGTCCATTAAACAAACACCTCTCACTTCTAGGTATGACCGACAGCCCATTATGCAGGGCTTGTCTGGAACACGACGAGACACCGATACACGTCATGCTCAGTTGCAGAGAGGTATCGGAACAACGTGAAACACACATTGGCTCCAAACACTCCATGAGGCAATTGGCGACCTGGGAGGCCTCCTAAGCTTCTGGAGCGAGCTCGGCTGGCTGGAGTGAGTCAGCGGGAGCCTACACCAAGGGACCCACGCACAACGGCCAATCTCTGGCCAAGTGCGGAAATACCCAGGGAAAGAAGAAGAAGAAGAAAGACTACCTTGAGCTCTGCCAGCGCCCGCAGCGTGGCCAGCGCCACGGCCGCGCCCGCCATGCTGCCGCGCGCCTCCCGCATCAGCTCCGGGCTCTTCAGGCACATGCCTCCGCTGCAACAGTTACAGCCAACTATTATACATACGCACGCACATAGGAGCGTATATACCTTTGTTCCTTTATTTTATTAAAACCAAGATTTTATACTTGTTTTATAAAGTTAAAGACAACATGACTGTCAGAAGGCATAAATAGCATACCAAATAACGAGACTGACATTGAAAAAATGTTAGCGACAAATCCGTTAGGACTACATAAGTTCACATGGATGCCTTTTGGATTATGAATCGTGACATAGTAGTCGCAAGTAATGGAATTGACGAACATGGGGACAAACCTGGAGGAAGTATTTAACTATTGGTCAAAGTTGGCATTACTCTAAATATACTCTAATAGTTGTTTGAAAAGATTGTTATAATACCTGGGTTGATTGTAAACATAAAACGAGTCATGGGGAGCCCTTGGATTGATGCTGCTCAGGACCTGAGTGTTGACTAGGAGTTGAGGTCAAAAACAAAAGGTTGTTGTACAATATGTAGAAGTGGTTGTAGTTTTTGTAGAATCCGAAAGGGGTGTGGATTTTCGTCCCACTCCTAACAAGTTAGCCCGCTTCCATCTTAGTCTGCATCATCACTTAACATCAGGTGTGATAGCAGTCAAGGGCCAACTTGTAGTGAATAAAAAAAAAAGGTTTGACATGATGTTCTCTTGTACCTGTCGAAGGTGATGCCCTTGGCGGCGAGTAGCACGGGTGCCGCAGCGGGCGCGGGCGTGTACTCGCACTGCAGGAACAGCGGCGCCTCGCACGAGCCGCGCGCCACGGCCAGGAACGCCTCCATGCGCTGCGCCTCGATCCAGCGCCGCTCGAACGCCGTCACGCGCACGCCCAGCGGACACAGCACGTCCAGCGCCGCCTGCGCACACCGCGCATACAGCCGACAATACGCTATGCAGTACAGGACGAGACACCGACAGACAGTGCTCCGATGCAGCAAAGAAAATCTTTTGAGGCCCATAGCTAGTAACCAAGTATCCATCACTGGCAACCTTGTTCTACTAAAAAGGCGGATAGTGATGACATTAAACCCCGAAAGCTATGGGGTACGCACCTGCGCCAGGTCGACGGGTGTCATCTTGTTGGCGGGCATGTCAGACAGAAACCGCGCCCAGTTCTGCGCGCGCCCCAGCACTGCGCCGCGCTCCCACGCCGCGTCTGCGCCGCCGCACAGCGACAACTGCGGTGTTGGAGATCGAACCTCGCTCGTCTTGAACTCTTCAAACCTGATATTTCAGCCTAGCATGACTTTAATTTTTCACGATGTTTCATTTTGTGGCAAATAGACGAGATACGAGGGAAGTAGGTTGCCGTTACCTCCAAGCAGCGAGCTCCGCGGCCTCTGCAGCAGCGTCGACCGCCGCCGCGCCGTCCACCGCGATGTGTGCGGCGCCCCGCTCCATGAGCGCGCGCACGCCCGCGCCTACCATCACACGCACGTTCTCCTGCCACAAGTAGAGCTTTTTTATATTCCTAGAATAGTAGCAGTGTATAGCAGCTATCTGATGACCCATTACTTCCCTTGACAAGATCATGGTGAATCGGGTCATCATAACATGAGAGGTCATCTTAATACTTGCACTCTTGTTAATGTTTCCGAGCCATCTTCTGAATTCCGTTAAAGTTATTTCTCGTTATCATCACCCCATTTTATGACTCAATTTGTATTAAGATCCACTCACTAAATCATCATCGTCACGTTTGCTAAGAACATGTCACGCGCTCTGTTCTCGCCAAGCAGAGGTCAGAATGTGCCCACCACGTCCGTCCGTCGTCATCTGCGCCTTGCCTTGCCTTCAGCTGTTGTGTCACTTATCTGCGCCTACCCTCGTCTCGTCCAGGTGCTCCAGCGTGTTGTAGCCGGGCTCGGGCGGGCCGAGCGCCGCCAGCGCCGCCGCGCCGTACTCTGCCACGTCCGTCACCACCTGCGCCTTGCCCAACTTCAGTTTTCCTTCCATCCTGAATACATCAACAAGCCAGTTATACACAGCAGTACCTGTACTTAGGCTGCAGGACTCTTAGATTTATAAATGATTCGAATGGTAAGCACTGTGAGATGCACATTACTGGTTAAGATGTTTGGTCAGCTTGCCGCCGCTGCGCTGGTCCACCTCCTGCGCGGCGGGCGACAGCTGCAGCTTGCCGCGCGACTCGTACACGCCCAGCACCACGCTCCCCTGCAATAGCATTTTAAAAGATGATAAATAAACTGTATATAAGAACGTTATGTATTATGATAAGTCTTAACACAACAGTGGAACACGACTCAGGAATGTGGTCTACGACAGTGTAGCGATCACATAATACACTTCACTGCACGAAGCATGCACCTGCCACCCGTCACTCCCCCGCAACTGTACCGCGCGGTCAAATATTCATTTACGTAATCTAGCTAAAAACAGGGTTTTTAAATTGATTAATAGTGGGTTTTCTCCCAAAAGAGAGAAAACATTGCAATAGCAAAAGTGTAGTTTAGATCAATCCAATCTCTGAACCATTGAACTATCGTACATTTGACAATTTCGGACATTCAACATTGTAATAAAATTATTTATATCTAATTTTATTACAATGTTGTATATTTATATTATAAAGAGGTAAAGTTTGTAAATAAAGATCTGTCGGGGCTAATCTTCGGAACTACTGATCCGATTAAAAAAATTCTTTCACCAGTAGAATGCTACGTTATTGGTGAGTGTCATAGGCTATGTTTTATATTTGTATTGTATATATTTACCCGAGTTATCACAGTTTTTGTCGCGCGAGTCGGACCGTAAAATTTATTAAATTTAGCTTTATGCGCGTGGGCTGCCTTAGATATTGGATATACTTAATTGAAAACATTGTATGAAAACTTTTTGCACCATCTTTTATATTTTGGCAGATATATTATATAAAACACAAAAAGTTATATATGATATATAACTTTTTGTGTTTTTTAACAAAATATTTAATTCATACGCTTACGTGTACGTCATTATTTATACAACTAAACTTAAATCCTTATCAAAATAAATTATTTAATAATCACAAGGATATTATAGAGGTTAGTTATATAGTTTCGGAGATATTATAAAATTTCAAAAAAAACATAACATTGCCGCTATGTCGTCCAAATTAAGTTTTCCTCCTCCGTGTTATGTTATACGTAGGTACTGAATAGGGGTCAACATTTTTGTACTGATATTCTTTGAGAATTCGATCTTTGATATTTTCCTTCAATTTATTTGATATGGCAGACCATATTTATATAATATACGAAAAAGTTTGTTCATTTGTTTAAACTAGCTAATATAGAACTAATAAGATCTAGAGATCTGCATATTGGATTGTAAATTATTTTGTTTATTATGAAAGCTAGACTCAAAAGTGAAATAGAATATTTAAAGCTATACACATCAGTTTGCCATAAATATATATTGTTAATGTACTGTAATATCGTACAATGTTTTACAAAAATGTACACGGGACGGGACAGAGGATACTGCTTGACGGAAAATTAAAAAAAAATTAAATTAAGAGGGTAACAGAGAAAGAGCACACTTTATATAAAAGCCTGTCTTCTGACGAAGTCGCGGGCGACTGCTTGTAGCTTATAAAGTAACAAAAACTTCTAATTTGATGATATTTTATATAAGAAAAACTGATTACCTTGTTTCCATCGCCAGAAGATTCCTGTTTCTCTTTGTCTTGTCCCTGTTCACCACACTCAGTAAAAGCACTGCAATATCTACCAACTATTCTACCAGAATTTACTCCATACCCAAATACATTAACACTTTGAAACAATTTAGCAAATCTCATTGTAAGTGTAAAATATAAATTAGTACAAAAAAAATACCAAACAGAATTGTGGTTTCAATGAAAAAACCACGCCTACTAGATTAATTTTATTAAAATTTTTTTTAATGTACAATATAATAGTTGCTTATACAAAAATGTATTTATTAAATTACCTAACTAATTTTGTGCACAAATTTAAACTTTTGTATAAAATAAAAACATTTTTTGTAAAGAATATGTAAACATACCAATTTTATAAATTCATGTTTTTCAACCATCCATTTATTTTACAATAGTAGAAATACATTGAACAGTTCTAATAAAATGTAATGAAACTGTGAGGATGCTACAAAAAATAGATTATATTTAATATGCATATAAAATTCTGTTTACAAAATGTGTGAAGAAAAACAGTTTCTTTCTGTTTACAAAAGATTAATAACAAATTTAAAAATTTGTGTTCAGATGTATATTATTATTATAGTATTATTGCCCCTTTTTTAATTAGTGGTAATGTTTCTATATAAATAATAATTATCTACTCTTATCATAATATTGCAGTGACATAAAAACAATTGGCATAAATTAAAAAATATTATTTACATCATCTTTTATTACCAATATTAATTTTAAAACTAGTAGTCTTTGGCACATGCCTTATAGTCAAAGAAATCCTTGTTTCACGTGGCAACACTGCACCCTTCGTATATTTGTGTGAGCACATGTTTAAATTCATAACAGTGTCGTCCAAAATATCTTCACAGACCTCATCAATGCTATGTAAATAGTAATCAAACAGTCTATCCTTCAAAATCAATAAACTTCTAGGTTCCAATAAGAATTTGAAAACACGTTTTGATTCAGTGTTCTCTGTGGAACTAGGTTCTAGGAACTTTAGAATAGTGTGAGACGCTAAGGATATGGTGGTTATTGTTGGGTAGAACAGTGATCCATCCAAATGCGGTAGAATGCCTTGCCCAGACAGATATTCATTAACTAAAACATGGTTAGGCTTCTTTCCCTCCATTACATTCAAGGAATGTATACTGTTTAGGTATTTCTGCAGCCAATTTGGTATTTCCTCTGCTATCATGCCCCTGTTGTGAGGGAGTCCACCCCAGTTCTGTAACCTCCTGTTGGACAACTGTGTCCATTTTGGCTTTGGCGCTGCATATATGTTTGAAATTATATATTTTTCCTCTTCTTCTGTTATGAAGTCTGATATGTAATATGCAGTTGGGTCTATCTGCAAACAAGAAGGAGCAAGTATTTAGATCAAGGAACAGGAAACATAAATACAAGCCCCTAGTGCAGTAGTAAGCTAGTGTTAATAATCTAGATAAAACTTAAATTTACAACCTCCAAATACCGCTAAACAAGTATTAAGTACTTACATTGTTAATTCTGTACTTTTCAATACTGTAGTCATTGAACATTTTGTTACTTAAATTTTTTTTTGTTTTAGTTATAATAGGAAAATCTTTTCAATTTTCATTTCCAACTTCTACAACAATGAACAAAACAAAATTCAAATTATGGGTAGCAGAAATTGACATTCAGCTTTTTGACAATTTCACAGATTATTATGACTACAGATATAATGTATTGTTCTCATGTACAATTTAACAAAAATTATTGATTGAGCAAATATTTCTTTCCTTTTCCTTCCTCCTTTTTGTAACTAAACTATTTACAGTTTATTTGTATTAAAATATATTATATAAATATATACACATTGGTAAGTAAAAAAATATTTTTACAAATGTATAATTACATTATATACCTACATGAAACATATTGCATAAAATAAGTAATGCTTATTGCCAGTAAATTTCGTATTATTTCATTTATTGTAATAAATAAATGTTAAAAAATTCAAATAAATATACTTGCCTAAACAAAATTCAAACCAATGCAATAACAAAACATGTACAGCTATCTTTTTGACAGGAGTGGACAGGCGATAAAAATGTTATTTGTTAAATATATTTTTGTAAATATCATATAAATGGGTGAAAGTAGAATGTGAATAATATGGGTGGCTGTATCGGAATAACTAGGAGTAGAAGCGGGCCCATTGAGGATTCATCGGGTACGGTGTCACGGCCTAACTCGGGTAGGTCATTTGATCATTTCGGCCTTTTTGTCGCCGTGGATTACCTTACACCCTTCTGCACGTATGATGAGAATATCAGGCGCATAAAGCTATATTCGTGTTCATATACAATCCCTAGAGTTTGTACAAAGTGCTATCTTCGCGCTCTAAGATCATTGCGCTCACAGGCCTTAATCCTTCACTGTTCCAGGCGGTCTACGGAAGAATCAATCGCTGTGTCACGAGACGATACGGTGGAAGTCCGACGTGCCGCTAACGGAAGGGCAATTGAGGAGCAAGCGAGATGAGTTTTGGGACACCGCTCCCGCGTTCGAAGGTCGCAAGGAAATCTGGGACGCGCTGCGGGCGGCGGCGGTGGCGGCCGAGGCGACCGACTTCCAGCTAGCTCAGGCCATCCTGGATGGAGCCAGTGTCTCAGTGCCTAATGGATATCTCACAGAGTGCTATGACGAATGGGGGACCAGATACCAGGTATTTGCTTAATATTTTTCATACAAAATATAAAATTAGAATTGTAAATATTACCTTATAAAAATATGAATAAAGATACAACAGCAATAGAGCCACAATTCTTATAAGATTGACAAATCTTTGATTATTGATGATATTAATAAAAAGGAAAAAATATGATTAGATTGCTATGGTAGAAATTAACTGTGTGATTTACTTTGGAATGCTAAGCAGCATTTAGTTCTACTCAATTTATCATAGTAGCAATACTTTGTCTATGATAACTAAAATATAAAAATAGTACTTTAAATCCTAAAATTTCTTACAGGAATAGCATTGCTCCTGCAAGAATTTGAGATCATATTGTTTCTACTTATAGGGGCTATGGTAGACTATGATAATTATCTACCTTGCTGCCAATTTAATTTCCGTTCATCTTGATATGTTCAATGAGGGTTTATGAAGAAAGTTAAAAATGCATTGTTAGGCTGTATTGGCAAATGATTGCTGGTGTTCTGGCAGAAATGGTATAAAAATAAAACAAGTACTAAGTTTATTTATTAAATCCAGCAAAGTGTTTACAGGAAGTAGTTATTTATAAAATCAACACAACAGAACAACTAGAATTTTCTGAATAATATTTATAAGATAGCAATACACAATATTGATACAATGTTATAAATACCTAACTTCTGTAGCATTGATAGCTGGTCTGGAATTATTTATATAATTATATTAAGATAGACTTTATTTTTCAATCATTTTTATAAAGGCCAGACTTATATTTGACCTTAAAATGACCATTAAGGATTTTGTAGTGATGTAAGTCTCATTTTTAACTTCAATATTTATTCTTATGATCACCAACCTGCATTTAACCTGTGTGATGGTGATTTGACCTAAGTCAAGCTCAAGCTAAAGGTTCTGTGCTCAGCAGTAAGAAATAATAATGATAAAAATGTTTTCTTTTTCTCTATCTATCCTCTGGAATTCTTATTGTATATGATAGCTACACTTATGAGTGACTCCGAGTGTTTATAAGTGTACATTGTAATAAATAAAGAATAAATAACTGTGCTAAAAATGCCTATATAATTATGTATAATATAATTGTTATGTAACATTTTTATATTTGCAATGAAGTTGTTACTGTGGTGTGTGACCCAGATGTTGGCTCCTTTCACTCTCACTTGTTTATTTCAATGATTCACTTTAACTTTAACACTTATATAAATACTTAATTATAATAGTATACTAGTATTTATATTTGGTTAGGTTAGGTTACTCTTTTGCCTTAAGTATCAAACCAACTTTGACATTGTTTCCTAGATATTTCAATGCATCCTGAATTATTCAAATCTATGTGGAAATAATGCATATACATCCATTAGGAAAGTCAAAATCGGAAAAATTTGTCTTTTGTGGCTATATTTGAAAAAAAAAATTCTTGTAAAATTCCAGGTACCAATATACTGTTTGTCAGCACCCATCAACATGGTGAAGGAGGCGAGCGGGCGCGACTCGCCCGCTGAGTGCTCGGAGCCTGTGGACGGTGGGGCGGCGCTGGCGCTGCGTCTGCGGCTGTCTACTGGTGGGCCCGACCTAGATCTTCCTGTGTGTGCCCGCCACACTATCGCTCACTGCAAGGCAAAGTTGCATGTAAGTGTTACTCTTGCCACTAATGTAACAACCTCCTGTGCAGTCAGGTTATGAGAAATGGGTGATTACTCACCTAAACTGGTGGTCATCTACAGTGTGTTTTCAAAGACGGAGATCTTACCAACAACTCCATGCATACCATTGCCCCTTACCCTCACATATACGAGAGTCCTATGTAGTCGTTCTTCGTCCCATCAAGATTTTATAAACACATTGAGATTCAATTGTGTGGTGTGTATTGCAGGCGCAGGAGAACATCTCCCCGTGGCGGCAGCGCTGGTTCTACGGCGGCAAGCTGCTGGGCGACAAGCTGCTGGTGGAGGAGGCGCGGATCACGGCCGGCTACGTAGTGCAGGTCATCGTGGCCGACCCCGAGCCGCGCCCGCCCAGCTAGTCGCACTCAGGTACATAAACTATTGTAACACGTGGGTCTTCTTCTCTTGGTCGGCTCGAAAGTGATCTGTTTACCCAAGTAAGGGGCAGGGTACCTTGTCTCCCCCAGGCCTTGCAGGGTTAAGACTCTGCCTATGGGTCAGTACGTATTGTGCCCCACGCGGGCTGTGATGTGTCTTCACTGTCCTTTGTTGGGGTGCTTTCGTTAAAGTATCGTAAAACACTTAAATTTTAGTTTGTGTAACTTTAATTAGATGATGTGGAGGTTTGGTATATTCTCTATAAGACAGTAATAGGTTATTGCGGATATAACATTTGCAAGCTTACGCGATGCTAGTTAACGAATAAAAATTTATGTGGCGCTAATAAAGTTATGAAAGCTTAGATGACGCTAACTCACCTATGAAAATTTACGTGACGCTAACAAAGCTATAAAAGTTATATGCGATGCAAAATCAATTATGAACATTCACTAACGCCTTTCAACTAGTGTTGATGCGTTTTTAGCACAAATACAACACATAGTATGTGACTTAAATTTTAGTTTGTACATCTTTACCTAGACTCAGCTTTAAATTCTATATAGAATTTAAACAGGTTAGTGCCAATCATTTGGACAGTTATATAACACCAAGAGTGGCATTTGTTTAATATTGTAGCTCACACAACAAACAACTTGGTTGTCAAGGCACGAAAAAAGTCCTCGAATCTGTCTTAACGATAGCTTGCTTTTGTCATTTTTTCATGGCGATAAATCACTAAAAAGTAAGAAATAAAAATTTTTAACAAAGAATAGAACTGACTCAAAACGCTCTAAAAAGTAAAAAATTTTTTTTTTTTTTCTGTTTTAACTCATGTGATCAGTCTGATGACTATGAGCAGGGGCGTTGTAAGAGAGTTGGCGATCAGAGATGACCTCCCCAGCGGGAGATGCTCTATATACATTTCAATTGCGGCTTTCTCTTCAGATTAGAATTTGCCGTCGCTTTAAACGTCGAATCGCCCGTGGTATCGTTAACTGCACAGCCAGATGATTCGGATGTTTTATGAGTCTAGCTTTGTAGTTGATGCTACTTGCTCTTATTTCTTTCTTTTTATTTTAAAAAGTAAAAAATAACTGTGTAATTTTTTTGCTTTAATTTACTTAAGCATATCTAGGTGTTAGTGCCAGCCAAGGTCTCTACTTTAAGGACATTAACTAGAACCCACAAACTACTTTACTATGTTAAATAAATGTTCCTTAAACTTGCTGGCACCGAGTTCATAGATCATGCTTAAGTAAATTAAAGCAACTAAATGACACAGTTATTTTTTACTTTTTAGAGCGTTTTGAGTCGGTTCTATTTATTATATATTTTAATATTTTGTTCGATGTAATTTCCAGAATAAATCCCGATGGATGATCAGCGCCGCGCCCCGATGGAGACTGGCTTCGAACATATTCTAAATTGTATCATACTCGTAGGCTACGGACTGTCGGCGTCTGGCGTGCACTGCTCACGCGCTAGAGTGTACGAGTAAGCATTGCCTGAATGCGTGCGCGTGCGTACGGAGTGCGCGCCACTGGTCTATTCGCTGTATAAGTTACATTATAGTCATTTGTTCATTTAACGACACTAACGCCTGAATGCAAATCAAATTTTAGTACATCTCGGTTAAACTTACTTTGACAGTCCGCAGTAGAAATCTGTCAAAATAAGTCAACTCGAGATGTACTTAAATTTGATTTTCGTTTCAATATTCGGGCGTTAAGCTATGGGTTAGATCGTTGGATCCTGCCACTGGCTACTGAATGCGTTCATTAATCTTGTTTTATAGTCTAAATTCTTATTTTGTTGTTGAATTCTGTATTTAGTTTTTTAAAGCACCAGACACATTAGTAAGGTTGTGTTGGGTTGACATTGGGTGGACATTATTTATAAATGAATGAAAAGCATTGTACCATCTCACATTTAATACATAGTACAAAAATGATAGTTTTAATTTCTAGTGTTGGTCCAACGATTTACGTCATAGACAATAAGGTACACAAAACAACATTTACAAATAATTACAAATACATAAGAGTGGAAACAGACTTTCAACGCGATATCGCGTATTATTACAAAAACAATAACATAGTGGAGGTTTGATGCAGATTAACATAACTAAAGTCTGGAAAATCAAGACTCTGCTGTCATTTATGTAAGTAAATTCAATTATTCAATTGTAAAACTTTTCAAGTAGACCAATAGACGGTGCTTTGAAAACGTTTTTATATTTGTTCACTATTAGGCTCAACTTACATTGCCGTAGCATCGAAGCGACGGGAAGCGTCATGTCTACAAATTAATCTCATTCATGCGCCAATGTGTGTTGAGCCTTAGTGTCAAATGACGGCGATTAAAACTAAAGCTGCGCAGGTTCAAAACGCGCCTAGTCCGAGAAAAATATTAATATAATTGTTAAGACGAACTGCAGAAATGGACCTAAATAACCTAAATCGTGTTAAAGTAGTGAGCTTTGTATCTAGTGCTATTCGTCTGTAAATATAGCTAACATTGCTTAACAAGGGTATAGTATATATGAATTAAAAATAATTATATGTATCATATCTACTGTGACGGACTAACGTTTTAAAATTACTTCGCATCACATTTGTATAATGGTTTATTTAGAAGACGAGTAACGCTAGCTCAGTTATGAAACTTAATGTCACGCTAAATCAGCCATAAAACTTTACGCTAACTAAAATATGACAATACGTGACGCTAACTCAGCTATGTAACTTTGCGGGACGCTAACTCTGCAATGAAACTTTGCGTGACACTAACTCTGCAATGAAACTTTGCGTGACGCTAACTCAGCTATAAAATTTTACGTAACGCTAAGTCGGCTATGAACGTTAACACGATGCTAGTTGAAAGTTTACCTGACGCGAACTTACATATAAAAGATCACGTGACGTTAACTAAGGGTTCTACGTTTGAGTCTGTTTTACCGAATCGCTGCTACCGAATGCAAACAATAATTTATAGAGAAATAAAGCAGTGCCATCTAGTAGCAACACATTTTCATAAGACGTTTGGCGTGTTTACATTTTTACGCGGTGACTCGGTATTAAATTGACACTGAACTATGAAGGTTTACGCGACACTTACTCATCCATGAAAGTTAAAGCAATGCTAACTATTGCAAGTATACGCGACGCTAACTCACCTATGAAATTTACGTGACGCTAACTAAATTATGAACGTTTATGTGACGCTAACAAAATTATGAACGTTTACGTGACGCTAACTAAATTATGAACGTTTACGCGGCGCTAAGTTAACTATGAGTGTTTACATGAAGCTGACGTAGAGCATACGCTACGTCGCTGGTGTGTAGGGGTCTGATGCATAAAATTTTATTCACTTCTGTATTTACCACCGTAAATATTAACACACATAAAGGCGTATCTACACCGTTACGTTTAAATTTGCGTCCCAATTTATCTTTTAAAAGTCCTTTTTAATTCGTATTTATGAAATTAAACAGTTTTCAAACAGACAGTTTCGTTTAGTATAGGAATATATAATAAGTCTGTATTTTTTTTATTTTCATTGAACAAGACTCATATGACTCTTAGATATACCCTTCACAATCACACAACTCTCTTTCATTACAGATATATATATATATATATATATATATATATATATATATATAATATATATATATATATATATATATATAATATATATATATATGATATAAAATTTTTAAGTCACAAAAAAAATCATTTAGTATATATTTGTGTTAACACGCAACTGACTGTATACTAAATTGAATTAATCATTTTAGTAATGCCCCAATATCGATAAATAATTATATTAATGTGTTTAAAATTCATTACTAAAAGTATTCGTTTAAGGATATAAAAATGCTTGTAATAACTTTAATCTAATATAATCGTGTATATTTTTATTCACTGCCATATTGACGACTCGTTGATTTTACGTTTATCAATCACGTGGTTTAGCTGAAATACCGTTCGGTAACATCTCAACCGACGAGTGATTCTGTTGCGTCATAAAAATATGCGCACAAGAAACATTAATGCACCGCGATCGATAGGTCATAAAAGTTCGTGTCATAATTAAAAATCTGTAATTAAGCTTGTGTTTGCGTCAAATTTATCAGAAAGCACGTCTTGAAACACAGTGTTGTTAGAAAATTGCCGCAAGCTTCAACGCAACATCATATATCGCGCCAGTATGTACGCGGCTTTACCTTTTTTTCACGCTTAAGGCTTATTAAAGAAACTCGTCACCCGACTTACACCGCCTTATCAATGGCAATTTGCGAGTTAGATGATCCGACGAATTTGCAGTAGGTAGGGCGTGCATGTCTAGACATAGACATTTTTTTGGAATACAATTTTTATATTTTGTAAAAAAACAAAATTTATGTATTACTATTTTTATAACTCGTAAATAACAAATTAACGTTCAATAAACTTATTTAGTTTGAAACAGAATTCGACGGTCACGTTGGCGTCGTACAAACGCGTCGCCCACTCAGTAAATTACGCGGTTTGTTTGATAATAATGTGACCATCATTTCGGTTAACCAACGGTTAACATAACTTGACTATAAATTTACTATTTATAATAAACCCGTACGCCGGTTAAGGACGTAAACCAGGCGGTTATCTTAACCGAGCTTATGTGCTTAACCGGTGTACGGGTTGTCGTGAACAGTAAATTTTACGTTTAGCTTATGATAACCAAAAATCTTGGTGCACACAAGCCTTAGTGATTTTAGTGTCAGAAATTGAAAAAAATGTACAGAACTGTTAGTGGATTTTCGACCTCTTAATGATATAGAACCACTAAAATAAATATCCACAATTAAATAAAAATCACGCTGTATAAAACCGCATAAATAACCGCTCGAGGCGTTAAGTCGGGTGCCGGGTAGCTATAATGAGCTATGATATTTATACACAAAGTACTGATTTATAAATTTTCCCAGTGTATGTAAAATAAACTTTTGAAATATTGTTGTAAAGTTTAAATTATATTGAATGTTTGTTATGTAAATTGAAATGCGACGTTTCTATGTTTATTAAAATCTACTTATCTTATTATTTAATTGAAAGGGAGCGTCTACACTTGATCTAAAGTCAGCTGACTGCGTTAACACGTTGAGATCAGCGTAATTTTGTATATTAGTTTGGACCCGTAACGGAAAAGCTATAGCAATTGAATATTCGAATAATCGGATTGCGCACGAATACATATCTCGTGTTGAGAAATCTGCGTGCGTGCGTGCGTGCGTGCGTACGTGCGAATCTGTGGCAATGTAGCGCTCAAACGGATAGACCGACTTCGATACGGTTTTTTTTAGGTTGAAAGCCAGTTTCCTGGCGGTGATACCAATGGCAGTGGCTATGTTTGATGAAAGTAAAGTAGCTGCCGCTACAAGATGGCGGATTACATATTTTTTTTTTCACAACTCCCTCAATATGGGTATCACATGAAAGGGCTTGACGAGTAGAACAATATCAAAATGGCAAATTACAACTTTGTCGGGGGTTTTTAAATATTCAATTAAATCTTGTTCTTTACACGAAATATGCATTTGTGTGTACTCTAGTTGTAGTGGAACACAACTGATCCATGTCTACGCTACGCATGCGCTCAGTGTCGGACATTACGTCACGTGTGGACGGCTCCCAGCTCTCGAAATGCTAATTAACTTTAACCTTATATGTATGTACACTACTCGAGCACCATAGGAGAATGTGTTGATGTGTTTTATATATAAAAATAGTTAACAATAAACCTCGCCAAACTTCTGATCCGCTCTAAGCACGAAGCGTATCTGTGCAGTGTAAAAACCATCGCGCGGCAGTTGCGCACGTTGCAACTTCAGAGCGGACTAGAAATCTGGCGCAGAGTTATACTATGTTTAATTTTGCAGTGCACAAATCCTAAACATAAATTAAATTGAGAGAGAAAAAACGGTTCAATACTTGATTTGTCGGAATATACCCGACTAGTTTTGGATTAGACTGAGGTTTTTAATCATGAGCTCGTTGATGCAATGTAAATATCTAGATGGAAAATTCTCCTCAGTTTAGTTGTTCTGTTACAAAAACATGTTAGGATAAATTTTAAAATTAATTGAGTGACGAATGACATTTTAAAATTCTAATAGGCGGTTTAAAATGCTGAAAGAACTTGTATAGAATAACAAAATAAAAAAAAATTGTTGATATAAAAGCCATAGCTTATATTTTTTCTATCTTTCAGCATTACAAATATTTTTTATCAAGACAAAACTGGCCATTTTTCTTCTAGTAATCAATATTATAAACTTTAGGTTAGCAAAATAAAAAAAAAAGATATATATTATTTAGTTAAGTCTAACATAATGTTATTAGTGGCTAACTGGCTAGCATATAAATCTTTGTGTTTACTACTTGAGGCTTAATTTTATATATATACTGTAATATAAATAAAATAATTTAAATTTATTAAAATAGTTAGTTACCATAGATAAAATACATTATTTTTCCGTATTTACATTCATTTTATTTTCCAAAAGTTTCAACATAGTGTTTTTTTGCAAGCAGGCAAACGCGTCTCACCTTATGGCACATTTAGACTGTCACTAGGTTATTTGCTAATTCGGTGTCTTTTGAAGGTAATATATATAAGGTATAAAAAAAAAATCAAATGTTCAATGTCTTTTATTTAAGTTAGCGAATCGCCCAGCAGGTGTGATGAACAGGTGCAAATCTATTTTTGCTTTAAAAAAAATTATTGCAGTAAAAAAATATTTTTAAAATGCTTTAATTTTCAACTTGTTATACGTGTTATTATTTAGTTGAAATTAATAAATTTTTGAATAATAATATAAAAAATCGAGTTCGGTTTATTTCGCAGAAAATAAAATAAATAATGTATAATTTTCGCTCGGAATGGAAATAATATTTTTTGTTTAAATATAACTCATTAATTTATTTATATTTAATATTTTAACGGCATTGTAATTGTAGTTTTCGATATGAAACAAAAAATAATTTGTAATAAATAGAAGATTTTTTGTTATTTTTTATATTCTTTTGTAGTTTTTTTTTATCACAATCTGTCAAAATATTTATACCTACCACCGTTATCTATTTCAATTTGCAGATTCATATATGCAATATTATGATAATTCGCAATACATTGTAACTAGCCTAGTGAGCCTAGCATTGACCCCACTCATATTGTATATCTACCCTCAAATATTCTATAAATTAAATATACAGTACCTTACGACATGTGATTTAATTTTTTATTAAAACTTTCATTTGAATCACTGAGGAATTATTGTATGGTGCTAAGAGGTTGGTTTCATCGCAATATTATTGACTATTTTCCACAAGATACAATATATGTTATGTTGGTATATGCTATATACGAAATGGAGTATATTATATTAATATAATTTAATAATTATAATTAATAAATACATTTGAATTGCATACTCTTTAATTTAGTCGACGTACCTACGTGATAAATATTTATTTATTAAAATAAAGTATACCTAAATAAGTTATACCTATTATTTGAACAAGTATTTGTTACATCCTATTTCCTACAATTATAAAATCGGAAACGGTCTAATATACATACTTGGATTATAAATAATTAACAATAATTAAATTATAAATGGCTAGATTTAATGGATTTATGGTGTATATTTTAACGACTTTATTTATTTATACCTTCAGTCAACATTTCTGGCACTTGTAGTAACATTCGCCATTTCGAATGTTATTGAAAATTCCATCTCTTACTTGTGATTTTTGAGTCAGAAATTGAAAAAAAAATATTTTATAAAATGTACAGAACTGTTAGTGGATTTTAGATCTAAAAGCATAAAAAAGATAATTCGCACTGAAATAAAAATCAACCTGTATATACATGTATAATTGCATCTTAAGTTAAATCATGGGCCCGCGTGCCAGGAGCGTTGGAATGAGGTATAAAGATTTTCCTGACTTCTAATGTTTCTTTTTAAATATTACTTGATACAAAAATTTAATTTATTCTAAAATATATGTCGGTCCAGAACTGAATACGGTCTAATTTTACGACACACACATGTTATTGTTATAAAATTATAAATTCTACTAACTGTGCTAAATTGTATATACTAAAATATTATATTACTTTTATTATTAAGATGTAGGTATATAGCATAAAGATCTGACATTATGTTTGATTTTCAGGTATATGTTATTATGTCATATAAATATTTTGATTATTTTGGTAAAGCATTGGCCGGTGGATGGACGGGGCCCAACTATTGATTGATTGTTTTTTTTTTTCATCACCTTTTTTGTATTTATTGGTCCCTAGATGCCACTAATTAATGTACAATTCTATATACGAATACTGTGTTTGTTTAAATAACTTGGGCATAACTAATGAATTTTCTAAATTGTATCTTGTCCGTTACAAAAGTGGTAAAAACTAAAATATTTTTTCTCTTGTTTTTTTTATGATGCTTTAATCATGTGCTAAATTTTTCTGAGACATTTCTGTGTTTCTATAACTAACCCAAGGCTCTGTAAATTCCGTGTACCTGTTTCTTACATTTTGAAATGAGTAAATTGTTTAAGCACTTATAATTAATGTTTTTCTTATTATAGTCAACCAACCTTTGTGCATACCGTCTCGGACTACGCCTATGAACAGTTGGTTACAAAGGGCACCGGCACCCGGTACAACAATAATATCAAGTAGAAGGCTTCTAGGCATATCATTCAATTAACGATAGTAACTTGTATAAATATATCCTCATACTTAACAGTTCCTTGATATATACACACCGGCATATTTAGCGGAACATAAAAAAAAGTTTTAATATCAGTATCATATAAGATTGCTGGCTGTTTTATACGTCATTTAAATTAAAAAGAAATATTTTGAAATTAAGAAAATAACTGAACATCATATTTTATGCAATTATTTTAATTTTATTCAAATACACCTTATCTGGAGCGAACTTCGAGTATTTCTTCCTTCTGAGTTTGATTTAAAATTTCATTGAAATAGGTACTGATTTTTGTTAGTTTTTTTTAATCGCGTATCTTTTTGGAGTTGGGGACTGAATTATGCCTGACTTAGCCCCAACGGAGATTGCCAGGACACTCGAAATGGTCGAACCTACAGAGTAATATCTAGAGATCTTCGTCGACCAGTTTCAACGATCCATCGCAGTATCCGACAGTTCAGGAAGACCGGTACCCATGTGAGAAGAGCAGGACAAGGCAGAAAAAGACGCACTTCGAGTAGGGATGATCGTTTCATTCGGCTTCGTTTACGTAAGAAACCCCGTTTGACGACCGTCCGCCGAAATTCCTTCAGCTTGCTTTATTAATAGGCCAGTCCTAGTTATCGTTTGATATACTCACCTACTTTTTCTGACCTATTTATAATAGTAATTATATTTTTTTATGCAAGTATCTGAGGACATATTTATACAGGTTTTTCTTAGCATTCAATATAAATTTGGTGCGTGCCTGTAACACTAACTTTTGTATATATATAGCTATGTATGAACTAATTGTCGTTATAGTAGTATCGTGTAACCATGTTGTATATTTTGGATTTTATATGTGTTTGCATTAGATTTCATTGTTCTTAATAATTATGTGTTGTGTTGAGGTTTTTCAAGAGATGTGAGTGGATACCTCAATTTCTGTAATAGTTGCCACAGAGTGATTATGAAATAAGCTTGGATCGGGGAACGGTTTCCAGCCGTTCATACTCCTGCATTTCTACTACGCCCGATTTTGAACCCAATGTTATACTCAGGTTTTTTTAATGGGCCGTTAATATTGTCATAAAACTGTTACTATCCCACCAACTCAAACTGGAGCAGCTTGGTGGGTTTAAGCTCCAGATATTTCCTATAAGTCAGGGAGACAGATTCATCTAGTGGGCCATTAAAACAATCATAAAACTATTATCACCCTAATCCCGCCAACCCACACTGGTGCAGCATGGTGGGTCTAAGCTTCAGATACTTCCCACAAGTTAGGGAGTCAGGTTCTTCTAGTGGGCCATCCCTTTCCAACAAAAAAAGAATCATTAAAATTGGAAATGACGAAGTTATCCGCGAAGACACATAAAAATATTTCCCTCTTTCTGACGCAGTCGGGTAAAAAAAAAGTATGTAAGAATACTCCTCAGACTTTTTCCTATAACAATATGTCATCATATCGGGGATCGGCCTAGCAATTTGGAAGTTGTAGGGTAATATATAAATAGTGCGGACAGACGCACAGACAGACACAACAAGAATTTATAGCATTCCGCAGAAATGCAACAGTAATCATCATCATCATCATAATTATCATTATCAGCCGGTGGACATAGGCCTTTTTAGGGACTTCCAAACACAACGATCCTGATCCGCATGTGCCCAGCGGCTCCCTGCGACCCATTTGATGTCGTCAGTCTACCTGGTGGGGGGTGACCAACACTGCGCTTTCCGGTGCGGGGTTGCCATTCTAGCACCTTCGGCCCCCAACGTCCATCAGTTCGAACCACGTGCCCCGCCCGCCCACTTACTCATTATTTCCTCACTAAATTGACAACACACGATAAAACAAGAAAGTAGAAATCAGACCCGTAAATCATTAACACATTTTAATAATTGATTTTTGTAATTAATCTAAATTAAAATAATAAATATAATTTATAATTTTGTATATTACTATATACCTAATTGCAATTTACAAATATCCAAATTCTTCTATTCTTTTCTAAAAACTCATAGGTCTCACCAAACACCCGAGTGCCCTCTGAAGACAAAACGTATGCCTGCGCACTGTGCCATTGATTTTGTACATCCAAATAGTTCTCGACGCCGCTATAAAACATACGCAATTCTATTCAATTCCAGACCGGGCTCGAAATTTGGTGCACACTGTACATCTCTCGATGAACTTTAGACTTTAATATTGTTATACAAATACTTTAGTTACATCAAAATTGTCAAAACATGTTTATCATTCTGACTGAGGATATATATCTATTAGAATGCTATTTCGGTTGCACACAGACTACTAAAGAAGGCTTAAGCCTTATTGAACTGCTGTGAACTTAGTTTAAAGCATTTATGATATCCTTATCACAATGCTTGACTTAGACAAGGATCGCAATATTTTCACGACTGTTGTGTGTCATTTGGATATTGTGAAGTCCGAACCATATAAATTGTCAATAAAGGGCATTGAACCCTCGAAAGCAAAGGAGTAGACAAATCTCTTTCACATGTATTTGCAATCTGGTAAGTCTCACTCCCACATAATAAGTTTCGTCGGTTGGCGACATTGCCAATGTTGTGAGCCATGTCGGAAGTTCAACGCCGCTTATTGGCCGTTTATATCGTTTGGACTAATTAATAAACGTCATAAATAGTTAGTAGTACAACAAACGATTACTTACCAGCACAGCGTGTTACTTTTTTGTTCATTTATTCACATGATTATCATCGATGATGATTTTGCAACTTAGAAAATATTTTTATAATTACATAATCGATAACTGTGACCTCAAAATGTGCACTTCTTTGGTAGTCCACCGTGGCGCAGTGGTATGCGCGGTGGATTTATAGGACGGAGGTCCTGGGTTCAATTCCCGGCGGGCAGATTGAGATTTTTCTTAATTTGTCTTGGTCTGGCTGGTGGGAGGCTTTCGCCGTGGCTAGTTACCACCCTACCGACAAAGACGTATCGCCAAGCGATTTAGCGTTCCGGTACGATGTCGTGTAGAAACCGAAAGGGGTGTGGATTTTCGTCCCACTCCTAACAAGTTGGCCCGCTTCCATCTTAGACTGCATCATCATTTAACATCAGGTGTGATAGCAGTCAAGGGCCAAACTTGTAGTCTATTAAAAAAAAAAAAAAAAGTCCTTCCTAAGATGCGCTGGATAAATTAGTCGTGTAGAAAAAATGACATCATCAAAAAAATATTATTGTAGTTGGGGCTAAAAAGAAAGCGACGTTTTTGATTAAGTCACAAAAAATAGTAGTTATATTTTCAGAAGATTTGGCTTCGGATATACCTAGTAAGAAGTTGACAACACAAACACGTTTGTGCGTTTAAACGAAAGGACAAGCGACACAACAGCTGAAGAGATTTGTATAATTGTTATTTAGAGCGATATATTTAACATTAAAACTGGTTTCTCATGTGCGAGATATGTCCTATACTAAAGCCAAATTCGATTGGGAATGCTTGTCAACAAACAATTTAAAAATGAAGGTAGACAATGCAACACATTTTATGCCTAATAAATTTATAATTATGTTTTGTTATTTTAAAAATCTTATTTAAAAGATATTGAATATATTAATTCGTTTTAGGCTTACTTATCTAATTTATTGTCATGAATTCGTCATTAACTAGTTAATTATAAAAAAAAGATGTAAAATGACTAGAGATGTCTACCTTCATTTTTAATTTGTTTGTAGACAAGCATTCTCAATCGAGTTTGGCTTTAGTATAGGCCTGCTGTGACTTGTGTACGACCGAAGTAGCAATGCAAGCCACATACACACCACTGTCTCTTTGTACATAAACTACAGTGTGTAAGCAATAATAGCATTTTAACATTTTCAAATAAAATCACTTTGTGTAAAATACGGCGTTTTAACTATAATCACTACAGGGCCAGGCCTCCCTCCTTATAGGAGAGGGGATGTGGAGCGTAGACCAATCACTTTGCTCAAATGGTTGACGGGCTTAGGTGATACTGTTTCATTTATTAAAGACTAGCTTTTGCCCGCGACTTCGTCCGCGTGGAATTATACTCGAATTGCTGTAAGAAAGTGCGGGTGACAGTTGTCAGTATGACGTTGACGTCAGTGACTAGGGATGTGACGCTTAGAAATTCATGTTTATCGCTGACGATACTCGCAGCATAAATCTAGCTCTTTTTAATGTTGTAAAAAAATTAGCTTAAAAGGCAAATTATTATTTCATCGTTATTTATGAGGAGACTTTGTTATCGCGGTTATAGTAATGCATAGTTTCTAGGGATTAAACTTTTATTGACTATAGTCTCTGCGATAATTTTTTTAACAACTACAAGTTGGCAATTGACTGCTATCACACCTGATGTGTGATGCAGTCTAAGATGGATGCGGGCTAACTTGTTAGGTGTAGAATGAAACAACATCGTACCGGAACACTAAATCGCTTGGCGGTACGTCTTTGTCGGTAGGGTGGTAACTAGCCACGGCGATAGCCTTCCTCCAGCCAGACCAAGACAAATTAAGAAAATCTCAATCTGCCCCACTTTACCATTTGGTACAGGTTAATAAACCTCAAACCAATCCAATCGCAACAGCGAGTTGATGAACTGGACAACGGAGTAGATATAAAAATGTTAAAGTTGGAGCTTATTGCCTTAGGCCTGTGTGCACCAAGATTTCGGTTATCATATCCAACGGTTAACATAACTTTACTATAAATTTACTATTTATAATAAACCCGTACGCTGGTTAAGAACGTAAACCGGGCGTTATCTTAACCGAGCTTACGTCCTTAACCGGTGTACGGGTTGTCGTGAACAATAAATCTTACGTTTAGCTTATGTTAACCGTTGGTTATGATAACCGAAATTTTGGTGCACACAGGCCTTAGTCCGGCGTCAAAAGGCACCAACTCCTACCTATGCTCTAGAAGAGATGACAATAGGTCTGACCTTGGTCCTTAGATATAATGTTATTGGGCCCAAATAACATGTATGCTTTTAATTTCAATTCCTATTTTGAAGCTTTATAAAATCAGCATTTATAACATCGGCGTTGCGAACGCAGCATTACCTATGAAATAATTGATTATTTGATTGAATGATTTCATTGATTGAATTTAAATACTATTTTTCCATATTCCCATTTAATTTTCAGTCACGCCGCAAAAAATAATACCTATTTCACCGCCATTAACGGCAAATAACATGTTGGCACTGTTACAAGAGGCCATCAACAAAGATTAACCTGAAGGCTGGTCGAAGGTCGTGAATAAAACAAAAAGGGATATTATGACTGATTGGGATCGTGACGTCCATATTAACAACATAATTAATTCATCTATACATATAAATAAAATTGCAGTGTCTGTTTGTGCATATATGCATACCGTACATACACCAAAATAACATTTTTTTTTCAATTATTGTCTGTCTGTCTGTTTATTTGTTCTTGCTAATCTCTGAAACTACATCAGTCATCAGTCGGATAATAAAAAAACCTTTTGTATATGATAGCTCGACTCATGAGGGGTGACATAAGGTAATTTGTATCCAGATATTACCACGGGACCAGGAACTACGCGGGTGAAATACCGGGAGACCGCTAGTTGTTAATAATATTCGTCATAGATTCAGATGATGAATTTAGTGACAACTCAAATGTTCCTAATTCTGATATAAGTTAGGACGAATAAAATATATTTCTTCTTTGCAACCTTTTGAGTAAACTTTCCCTGATGTTCTGTTGTTGTATAAAATTATAGACTTCTTAAAAATAAAAATTGTACTACAATTATCATATAATAATAATAAATACTATTCATATAATAATAATAAATACTATTCATCGTAGAAGTACGTCCCATCACTAGACACGTCTATGGCGTTACGTTATATGATACAACACTGCTTAATTTTTCTTTCAATTTGATTTTATTTGTAGACTAGAACATTCTGGCTGGGTTTAACGGTTTTAAATTTAAGTTACTACAGCTATTAACGATTTAATATATTAAGAATTTGGAACAGCTGAAATACTAAGTCATAATTTGTAAATCGCTTCAACTTTCAAGAGTGAAATGGAAAGTTAATGACATATGTCACAGGCACCATGTTAGAGCGCAGGCACTATAGTTATTACGGCAGCCTAATTTTTCTAAGCTTTGAATGTCATATTTATTAATATCTAATCAACTGCCTAAGAAATAGGTTTTAAGCTCTCAAAATGACGACACTTTCATACAACATTTCATCCCCCCTTTAACCCCTTACAACCCTTTTTTCTCAATTAAAAGTGGCCTATGTCCTTTTTCAGGCTCTAGACTTACTGTGTACCAATTTCATTTAAATCGGTTCAGTAGTTGTAGAGTGAAAGCAAGACAGACAGACTAGAGTTACTTTCGCATTTATAATATTAGTTAGGATTACTATCAGATGTCGATGATAGTGACTGGGACCGACGGCTTAACGTGCTCTGCGAGGCACGGGGGTGTAACACCACCTACGTCCCGACTCCGGGCTTGGAATGTACTGAAAATTCCATACAAGAATGAAAACGTCATAATTATTCCGTGACCCGATCCTAATAACCCGATAGGCTAACCACTAGACCAACGAGGCAATACAGTAAACAAATATTTTTATTAATTATTTATTCCTAAGAGATGATACTGTCGATATTAGGCCAGTCATTTCCAGATAAAAATATTAATTAGTACGAGTCCTGTAATACTTAATGTAAATATGGAGTGTCGGCACATCGACTAACATTTGAGTTAAAAACAGATAATGAAAATAAATGTTCGTAACAAAAATTTATTCACTTAAAACTACAAACTAAACTACATATTTATTTAATACTATATTTCACTGAAAATGCAAATAACAGTAGTTTAACAACAATAAAAGCATGTTAATGGCGACGTTATAACAAAAATAGGAATAGCATGGCCAGAAAAATAAAAAAAATGTCTGTTTTGCAGGGTACTCATTTATTTTACTAGCTCAATATACTTGTGGCGCCCTCAATTTAAGTTTTTAGTATTTCAGGTCAGACTAGTATTTTATTATCTACACTGAAACAGCTTGATTCCAGTCTATCCATTCTTATCATATATATTAAAAACAGTTGTACTCTACTTCACTGTACTTTGTTTCGCCATTTTTAATTTGCGATGACCTCATGTTTTGACTTATCTTTTTTATGCCAATTTGTTAAAGTCAAGGAACATACTTATTTATTCTAAACTCAGTGCATTATTCATAAAACGAAGTTTAATTACTGATTAGCTTAACGCTCCTGGGACACGTGGTCACTATAGTTTTAGCACTAGGAGTTGCATAACATGCACTGTGAAATTAGTTTAGTAAAAATTATATATAATAAAAAATTATGCTTTTTTAGGATTTCTGTTAAACCACACAATGCTGTTTTGATACATGTTGTTGGGTTTAGGGAGATAATAATTGAGAGATTACTAGCAGATGCTAATAAATGTGACCAGAAATGATACCTGAACATGACAACATTTCAACTTCAAATAACATTGAGAGTTTCTGGAAAGAAATTCCAATATTTCATTGCTAGAGTCGGGAAATAAATAATTCTAAATTAATATAATTTAGAATTATTTATTTCAAGAAAACTACTACATGCATTTGAACTCTCAAGTTATTTCTAACGACAAAAAAATGAAGTTATTTTAAACTTTTCTTCGTGCCAGGAACTTAGTGTGAAAGTTTAAGGCCTTTTTTGCCAATTTATATCGTTCGGACTATAGTAACCAATATCAAATAAAATTAAAGTTTTTTAAAATGTTTCTCCATGCCAGGAGCATTGTCGTGAGGTACGGGTGATCATTTAGGGATGTACTTGAGCAGCTTGATCTCGTGTGTGAGCCAGATGGCCAGCGTGAGCAGCGCCAGCGAGCCGGACTGGTGGCTGGCGGCCAGCGGCGTGGGCACGTAGTGCAGCAGGGTGAGGATGCCCAGACCCACCTGGGGAAGGGACATTGGTCGATACATCACCAGCATCATCATCATTACCAGCAGTCGATGGACATCCATTGCTGAACCTAGGCCTGTTTTAGGGACTTCCAAACATAACGATCCTGAGCCGCTTGTGGCCAGCTGCTCGTTTAATGTCGTCAGTCCACCTAGTGGGGTTTGATCAACACGCTATCCTGGTGCAGGGTCGCCATTAACACCATTGGGTTTGACTTCCGCCGGCTCCGCCATTATTGATATTACGTTCATTTTCAAAAATTATATGTGTGGTTCTATTCAATAACAATAAAATAATTGGACTATATGTTAAATAATGAGTTTTGGTAGGAGAATGAGCTGAGAAATTACCAGTTTTTTACATAATAATGAAGGTTTGGCCACTAACCTGTATCCAAGCCATAGCGCCCACGCCATGTGCCACTCTCCTGGCCATGGGAGACAATGGCTTTCCTCTGGCCACTAGCCACAGGCCGGTGGCGGCCAGCAGCGTGGCGGTGCCCAGCGCGCGGTGGTCGAACTGCACCGTGGTGGGGTTCTCCGTGAAGTTGCGCAGGGTGGGCGACAGCGCCAGGATATCGTCTGGTATCCAATGGTCGCCCATCTTGGGGAACGAGTTGTACACTAGCCCGGCGTCCAGGCCAGCTACGAAGGCCCCTGAGAAACGGAATGAAAAGTAAGAATTTTTTAATGTTTGAGATTATAGCATCATGAGATTTGCATGAGCAGAGAAGCTCTGCCCGACTCGAGACCGAGGCAATTATTTTTATTTTATCTCGATAAAGTTTTAGATTATGTCTCTATAATCATAATACGTTTTTGAGCTACATAGTCCTCGAGAGACATATTTATTCCTATTCTGTCAACAGCAACACGCGCGTCACGAGGTTTGAGGGACGTAGTAAGAATGGTGAAGGTACTCCGAGTTGCTCCGAGCCATTATGATTAGAAGAGAGAAGAGAGAGCAAGCAGAAAAGAGAGTAATAACATTTAGAAAGTAAGCGCGACAAAATGCACGCAGTCTCGTACTGACCTGAGAGAGCAGTGAAGAACGCCATGGCCTTAACTCCATGCGCGAAGGCGGTGACGCTCCTCAGCTCCTTGATTCTGGTGAATGTAGCCTGCAGAGGGAAGGGGCGCAGCACCCGCAGCGCGCCCGCCAGCAGCCCCGCGTACAGCACGAAGGCCAGCCCCAGGTGCGCCGCCAGCCGGTACTGCGACACGCGCGGCACGTCCATGGGGCCTTGGAACCGGTCCTCCAGACCAGACTTCACCATGTACCAGCCCATCAGACCCTAACATTACGAGCACAACATTAAAAATTGAACCGACTTCAAAACGCACTAAAAAGTAAAAAATAATTGCGTATTTACTTAATTTAATTTACTTAAGCATATCTATAGTCATAGATATATCTATGACTACTAATAACTACTTTTTGCGATGAACTCAAAGACTACTGTATAGAGGTTACTAAGGAAAGTTTAAGTATATAATTTGTTGAGTTTTTATGTTAATCGGATGAAATATGACGATAATTGTTGGAAAAGTCGGAGAAATTTAAGCCGCCTGTGAGCTTTCATCGAAAACGTTGAAGTGTTTGTTCGCCTACAAAAAATGCGATTACCTACATTTGGCTTTTCAGGATAACTTACTTACGTTAGGGGGCAGCTAGGGGGCTTGGAAAATATGAAGACGATTCTTAGAAATTACTTTTAATTAAAGATTAATTACTTAATGCCTAATTGACCAGGGTGATCGACGATCGATCTAGCTATACCTATTTTTTTTAGAAAAGGATTACATACATTTTTTATTCTTTAGTGTTTTAGGAAGATTGCAAAACACTATTTACCACGCGGGAGAAGTCGCAGGTCTCGTTCGATAAAACTACGCAAACAGACTTCGCACTCCGCTTATGTAGTTTCATCTATGTTATGTGCTCATTACTCAGGATTATGAAGTTATTGGAATCTTCTGCCAACAAACCCTTGACATGGGTACCTGTGCAGCGCCCCCCACGTGCGGGCGCGAACTCCATCCACCAGACTCTGTACACACGGGTACCTGTGCAGCGACGAGCGCGCAGTACCCCCCGACGCGTATCTTCATCCCCCGGTCCAAGTGCCCCCTGAGCCAGAAGAAGGCGGCGGGCAGGAACACCGCCGCCCCGATAGCGCGCCCCCACGTGCGGTGCGCGAACTCCATCCACCAGACTCTGTACACACGGGTACCTGTGCAGCGACGAGCGCGCAGTACCCCCCGACGCGTATCTTCATCCCCCGGTCCAAGTGCCCCCTGAGCCAGAAGAAGGCGGCGGGCAGGAACACCGCCGCCCCGATAGCGCGCCCCCACGTGCGGTGCGCGAACTCCATCCACCAGACTCTGTACACACGGGTACCTGTGCAGCGACGAGCGCGCAGTACCCCCCGACGCGTATCTTCATCCCCCGGTCCAAGTGCCCCCTGAGCCAGAAGAAGGCGGCGGGCAGGAACACCGCCGCCCCGATAGCGCGCCCCCACGTGCGGTGCGCGAACTCCATCCACCAGATCCACTTGAACTCCGAAAGAGTTATGTTCGAGTTTTTACTGCAAAAGAGGTCAAAGATACTAATGTCATGTCAACATACCGGTTGCCGAATTAGGTAACTTACTTTCTTTTACCTTTCTACTACCACTACTATTCTACCATTTTTTTAACGCTCGACGCAAAAACGACGGGGTTTTATAAGTTTGACGTGTCTGTGTGTGTGTGTGTGTGGATGATCCGATTTTAATGCGGTTTTTTTTGTTTGAAAGGTATATCAGTCGAGAGTGATTTTAGCAATGTTTGGTGGAAATCGGTTCAGGTCTTCAAGGTCATCAGGTCGTTTGTTAGGTGTGATAGAAATGTTACAGATCACTTTGCTTGAAAGCATGTGTGTGATCTGACATTTGAAACACTAATATCTTCTGGAACCACTGAGCTGGTCTGATAATAAGGCTCGAAGGTAGGAGTCGTAACCCTGGTCTACCTTTTTAGTAAACCCATCGAGTTTGGGCTCGTTGAATTTGTCTTGACTGGTTCTTTACATGTTTCTAATTTGGGTCGGGGTTTTTTAAATTTTTAATTTATAGTTATTCCTTGACGGCATGATATTGTGGGTAAAGGAATTTGACATAGACACGATATTTATATTACAAAAAAGAACTTTGATCAATACAAAATCTTAAGTCTCGTGAATCACTTCGTGAAAAGTCCAAATAGATATGTACTGACATCGCAATCTATCTATAATAATATTGATTTGTTAAAAACAAATATATATTTGCTATAAATAAAATCAGCCATTATAAACAAAAAATTGAAACCAACAATTGAATTTCTAGACATAGCCATAAATTAATTTCTCCAGTACTGCGTTTGAGCAGAGTAAGTATCCTAGGCCTATAAATAAGTAAAGTTACTATATACTTACTATTTAAACTCTGGGAACTGCTGGTACGTCTCGAACTCAGTCTGCCACTCGGCCTCGCTGCGCGGCAGACGCTCGCCCAGCAGCCTCCACGTCACCATCGACAAACCGGACTCCGTCAGACGAGTCACGCCGCCTGGACAACAAACATCATACAATCGTACACTTTCTTGTTTAACTAATCTATTAGCTAGTCTATAAAACCACACAAAAAGAATTTGTAAGTTGCTTACAACAAACAATTCTATACCTTGTCACAAACAAATTTAAATGAAGTAGCAAATGCAACACTTTATGCCTAATAAATTTAAAATTATGTTTTATTATTTTAAAAACAAAGATATTGATCTTTATCATATCATGAATGATTAACTTGTAATGTAAAAAATATAGGAGTAAAATGACTATATTAAAACCAAACTCGATTGAGAATGCTTGTCAACAAACATATTAAAAATGAAAGTAGTGTAGCACTAGTCATTTTACACCTTATTTTTTTAGTTAACTTGTTAATGACGAATTCATAGATATTTTGCATCAACAGAATTCAACAATTAAGGAAGATGAAAGAAGAATATGCAGCATCGGCTGATATGACGATAAGGAATGACTCTTGGCTCTAAAACGTCTGATTAAAGATGGCATGCTAGCTTCGATGCCGCCATTACCATAGATTTAAAGAAAGTCTTATGCTCAAAATAAGAGATACATGCTCGCTTAGGTGCATATAAATTAATTGAAAGAATATCTTAATATCTAGAGTTTTATATGCCCCTAAGCTTTATGCAACAAGCTGGCAAAGAAGGAAATTCCATATAGCAGAATGTAATGGACACATACACTTTAGCACTTTATGTGAAAGCAACAAGCTGGCAAAGAAGGAAATTCCATATAGCAGAATGTAATGGGCACATACACTTTAGCACTTTATGTGAAAGCAACAAGCTGGCAAAGAAGGAAATTCCATATAGCAGAATGTAATGGGCACATACACTTTAGCACTTTATGTGAAAGCAACAAGCTGGCAAAGAAGGAAATTCCATATAGCAGAATGTAATGGGCACATACTCTTTAGCTAGCGAAGGGATATAAAAAATGATGGCTACATCCTATTTAATATCTGTTACTATGCTTGTATCTGCTTGGATTCGAACATGTAAGATTATTTTCATTGAATCATTTTCCTTTATAATCCTGTTTACCAATTTATTTCTAAATTATGTACCCCAGATCTGCGATTTTCTGTGAATGTTAATTAATTCTCTGAAGTTTGTTAAAATTCTATAAAACTGGTCAAGCAACTTAGGGGGCAAAAGTGAAATCCAAAACTAATTTTACAAAAATCAGTAGTTTTGCAAGGCTTTGTAATAAAAATTCGAATGTAATAAATATATTGGTACAACTTAAAAAAATTCTTTTTAAAATTTGTTAAATTAAAACATATTCAGATTAAAATTTTGTTTATTCAAATATATACACACTTATTCTTAAGTTAAGTTTTCTATATCCCTCACATTACTATTTGTATTCTTACTTCTATTTTTGTCAGTTACTATTTTCTAACAAGAATCAATAAAATATTACTATATACTAAATACTTTCTATACATACAGACATATATATATATACTTATGTGGCCAAATAATCATAAATTATTACAAAGTATTTAAAATAGGTGACCATATATTTAATATTAATCCGTTGTTGTTGTTTTAATAATTGTTCTTTTACAAATTTAAATCAACTATTTACTCTTTAGGACAACTTCATTCAAAATTATATGCAGTGACCTGAAAACAAGCTTAATCTGAAATGTTAGACGCATTCTTGATGCAGCCACAAGCATCTGATAGCTTAGTTTACGTATTTCACTAATGTATTGAACTTGTTTTGCGATTACTGTACATACGAATGACACACTATTAGCAATAACTGTTTGCTAATGAATATAATATAATTCAACTCATTTCCTTCCATTAGTAGTGTCGACCACTAGATCAACGACATAGCACACACAGTACAACACCAGCAGATATCCCACGGCCATACCTAGCACCACAGCTGCCACCACCATGCCGCTGCAGCCCAGCAGCCAGTAGCCCACCGCCTTGGACGGCTTGGCTGGTGGGGAGGATGCACAGAACCGTGCCACTATGCCATTTGACTTGATAAGGTTGCTCAACTGAAATAGAAAAGTATTCAAGGTAGCTTAAGTCAAATAAAATAGTAACTAAAAATTATAAAATTGTTTAAAAATTATAAATGATTAGTGTTATTTAAATTTTAAATAGCATACACCTTTCTAACCGTCCAAGAACACAAAATTAACTGCATGTGAACTTCTTTTTACGAGAAAAATGGGTATAAGCAATATATCTTTAAAAGATATATGTCATCACAAACTTACATAGTCTAATAAATAGGAACAATCCTTCCATTCATTGTTTTGTTATATTTCAAAGGGTTTTAGCAGCACTTTCAATTAAAACTTTTCAGAAGCAACACTGCCAAATATTATTGTTATATCCAATTTCCATACAACCTTACCATAAATCAAATTTTATACAAGAAATCTTATCAGATGAAAACCAAAATAAGGTTACCACCTTTTTTTAGATTTTGTTTTGTTTTATATGAGTTTAGCAAAAATAAAATATTAATAAATAAACATAAAACACTTTCATCTGTGCAAAATTTATCATTGATAAAAGATATTGCATTAGATCACACCTGATCTCATTTTAATTTCAATTTGTAAGTTTTATAAAGAAATTGATGTATAACAACCAGGTACTATCTGGTTGTTTTCATTCTAAAAGCAGTTGGTAGGAAAGAAAATTCACATAACAGTATTTATGTATTCATTGAAAATTACCTTATACCCTCTTGTGGTGCCAGTACTGTTCTTACAGTGCCTCGCACATGTGATCAGTTGTCTGGAAGCTTGTCTGCTGTTGGAGCTGGTGGCCACCAGTAGCTTGCTCGGTGCAGACCTCAATGTACAGCGACTTAGATGGAGTACACTCAGCATTGTTGTTGTACCACTCTAAGCAAAGATAAAAATGAAAATTATGGATAGACCATCCAACAGACAATGAATTAGCTGTTTTTAGTATCCTAATTTGTTTGGTAGAGTATTTTTGGAAGATAGGTGATTGCTATACTAAAGCCAAATTCAATGGAGAATGTTTATCAACAATGAACAAACAAAATGAAATGAAAGTGGAAATTGCTTGTCATTTTACACATCTCAGTTATGGTTTAACATTGGTAGGTTTTTATTTACTCTAACTGAGCATAAGCAAATACCATGTTGTAATTGTATTTCAACATTTTTGTATGAGAAAAATATTTAATTTATTTTTATTAAAAAAATAACCTATCCAACCATATGCTTTACAGAGTTTACTTAAAATTATTTTAACAATGGTTGCAGTAATGAAGGGGTTGAAGTCGTAATTATCATTATTGATAAGTGTTTGTATAATATTAATCTTCTATAGATAAATATATACGAAGTGATTCAAATATTCACCTTGATAACTGGTGTAACACTGTATGAATTATACTTTGTGTTTATGTCTACTTTGTTCTTATATAAAATAATTTATTAGTAAATATATTATTCGTAGTATTTTACAAATGTTCAGAAATCTGTATTCCTATTTCGCGAAAACAAAACATGTCATTGTCAAGTAATTGAATTGTCAAATCAAATGTCAAATGTTCGCAGACAATATTTTATAAAACTCGACATTGGCGAAATATATAGTGTTACCTAATTTGGCACTACTAAAAGCCATAAATAAAAGAAGAAGAAGAAGAAGAATATTTTTTCTCTTTATGCTTTGCCGTAGGGAAAAGGCAAAGTTAACAGACATAGACATATAAGTAGGATAGGTTCATAGAGGAATGTTCAAAACATTATTTTTAACGAGAGGCCCTGCGTTTTTACTGTCGTTTTATAAAATCGAAAATTTGTGTCGTGACAGCTCTTAGTTTTCTTAGCATTGAAACTACACCGAAACGGAGGATTATTTTCATTAAAAAGAAGATTCATTTAGCTATAAATAAACAAAGGAAATGTAAAACGAACTAAAATAAACCCTTTATTTTAATCATACAAAATAAAGTTTTATCAGAGCGGAACTATTATCTCGAAGACACAGTCATTTTCACCACATTACTTTATGTAGACATATTTCCTTTTTGAGAATACTAAAACATGTTTACTGAAATTATGTTTCATAATATAAATTTAGCTTTAGACAATCTAAAAAACATAACTACACACACGTAACTTAGTAAAAATAAGGTTACATTACATTAATTTTATCTGTCATGTCTCTATTTCTTTATAATCATTAGATAACGCTTTTATATTATGAATAGCATTGCCAAATTCGCCTTCTTCGAGTCCTTCTCCAACAAAGTGATGAACAAATGCTCGCTTTGCGTACATTAAAGAAAATTTCTTGCATATACGTTCCCAAGCTATGCGAACTGACGATGAGTTAGAAACCATAACGACTGCTCTTTGCAAAGCTGCCAAATCACCACCGGGTACTGTAGCGGGAGGTTGATTATTTACACCGATCTGAAAAGATAAATGCATTTATTTTGAGCCTGCCCTGACGGTATAAATTAAAGTGATTCTGGATATCAATATTAAGACAGTCTATTTGAATACCACTATTACAATTTTATCTTAAGTTGGCAGATGCCTGCGTAATGATACTATACCTAATTTTAATCTTTACTTATATATACCTTAAATCCAGTTGGAGCCCAAGGTACAAAATGAATAGACCGTGTAGCTTTTATTTGATTTATTGCTGAATTGATATCGTTCGGATTGACATCGCCTCTAAATAGCAAACAACAGGCCATATAATTTCCTTTTCTGGGATCACATTTTACCATTTGATTAGCTGGCTCAAAACAGGACATCATCAACTGATGTGTGCTCATAGCTTCATAAAAAGATTTTGAGGGTGGTACGAATGGCGCAAAAGTAACTAAAGGGAAATGTATTCTCGGATATGGAATAAGATTCGTTCTAAATTCTACCAGCTCAACATTCAAGGAACCTTCGAATCTTAATGATGCTGTCATACAGGACACAACCTGAAAAAATACACTGCCTCAAAAATAATAGGAAAGATATATTATTCTTGGGAGTTCCAAAATCCAGCCATGTCTAGGCGTAGACTGTCTGTACATAACCTACATTTGTTCTACCTTCTAATCGGTGAAAACCTTAAATTATTAAAGTTTAAGAGGCTAAAATAAAAAGTTGTAGACAAAATATAAACATAAGAGTAAATAATCAAATTACCTGAGCAATCAGTCGATTTAAATTAGTGTAAGTAGGTCGCGGCACATCAAGTGATCTAGCTAAAATGTCATACAAAGCTTCGTTGTCGAATATAAAGCAGACATCTTCTGTATTCATACAAGCGTGTGTGGTCATTACGGCATTATACGGTTCAACTACGATGGGTGAAATTTTCGGGGCAGGATAAATTGCATACTCCACTTTTGACAGCTTTCCATAATCCCTTGTCAGACCATCAAGCAAGAGAGGCGTAAATCCTGACCCAGTTCCACCACCAAAAGCTCGGTATATTATGAATCCTTGCAAGCGATTACATTCTTCTGCAACCAATCTAATGCGGTCCAAAGCTAAATCAATCATTTCTCGACCCACACCGAAGTAACCTCTAGCAAAATTGCTGGCTGCATCTTCTTTTCCCGTTAATAAAGAGGACGGACGAAATAGTTGTCTATATGCTCCGGTTCTTATTTCATCTTTATATGAAATAAAATAAATTACTTTATACAATTATGAATATGTATTGTAATAGCTCTTATATTATGGCTAAAATACGAAATGATTTTAGCGTTACCTATTGGAGTTGGTTCTAAGTCGACCATAACAACTCTCGGTACCATTTTTCCAGCTCCCGTGTGGCTAAAAAAGGTCTCACAGCTGGTATCGTCTCTGTATGCCAATATTCCATCGCATTGTATGCCATGTTCAATGCAGTAAAGTTCCCAACACGCATTTGCTATTTGGACACCGGCTTGACCTATATGAATTTGGATTACTTCTTTCTATAAAGCATACGCAATAATTATATTTTAATATGTATATCTAAAAATCATTCTATTTGTTTACGCACAAAGCTGTTACAATTTCAATGTTGAAACTAACTTTTCCCATTTTAGTATAATGTACTAGAATTTATAAGCGAATTTTTGCATTAATTTGAATTTTTGTACCTAATTAATTGATAATTTACATCGTGGACTACATGTTGAAAATTTAACAATTTTTTGGTTATTAATGGGTTATCAAAAAAAATTAAGTCAAATAAAATGACACTATAATTTTTAATTTAATCATGTTGGTTATGGAATATGAATTAAGTAGTTGTGAAAGTATTATCCCACCAAAAACATTCTGTAAAAAAGCTAAGTCTCGATGGAGCTGCTTGTTTATCTCTAAAAAGTAATGAAATCTAGACAAAGTCGTGCCAAGTATAAGGTTCCTTACTGCGATTTCTTTATTATGATAGTTAATGTTGTGTGACTTGGCCGTTGAACATTCTTTATACGTTACTTTATACCCCTCAAACGACTTTAACGCGGCCGGTTGCCACTTCGCCATATAAGGTTATCGTAAAAACATACGTCAGCGCGTTTTAAAACACAGTCAGTGCCATCTAGTGATGTGTGTGGGTTTTACTGCCAATCTTAGTCCAATGCATTGTATTTTGACCATTTTGGCCAAATTTGGAGCAAAATTAATATTTTAGTGTAATTTGTTAATTTAAGTTGTCTAATGCTGCCTCGTTGGTCTAGTGGTTAGCCTATGTGGCTTCGATCACGAGGTCTTGGGTTTGAATCCTGGGTTGGGTCACGGAATAATTCTGACTTTTTCATTCTTCCATCAAATTGTCAGTACTTTCCAAGCTCGGAGTCGGAAAGTTGGTGGTGTTACACCTCCATGCCTCAGAGAGCACGTTAAACCATCGGTCCTGGTTACTATCACCAACATCTGATAGTGATCGATAATACATGCATATAGAGCATTATTACCCTAAGAACCTGCATTGGAGCAGCGTGGTGGGTCTATGCTCCAAAGCTCCCTTCCCATATGAAGGGTTGGCCCTGTAGTAGACCGTTAATAGGCAGATAATTATGAAGTTGTCTAATATTCGAGTAGAATAAAGTTAATCGTTCGACTATTCCTTCTTGTAAGCTTGTAAGTTTTGTTTTATCGACTACAAGTTGGCTCTTGACTGCTATCACACCTGATGTCAAGTGATGATGCAATCTAAGATAAAAGTAGACTAACTTGTTAGGAATTGGATGAAACACTTCTTTCGGTTTCTACACGATATTGTACCGGAACGCTAAATAGCTTGATGGTACGTCTTTGACGGTAGGGTGGTAACTAGCCACGGCGAAAGCCTCCCTCTAGCCAGACCAAGACAAATTAAGAAAAATCTCAATCTGTCCCGCCGGGAATCGAACCCAGAAACTCCGTCTTATAAATCCACTGCGCCACGGAGGTCGTCTTTATAATAAGTATATGTAAAAAGCCAGTTAGTCTTATCCATAGATTTCCTTTATTTTTATTTATATGCGTGCGCAGTATGGGAGGCATTCGCCCAGCAGTAGGAGGCTTTAAGCAAGATTAAATTAGAAGATTTTTTTTAACCTACCATAAGTTTGCCACTGACTGCTATCACACCTGATGTTAAGTGACGATGCAATCTAAGATGGAAGCGGGCTAACTTGTTAGGAGTAGGATGAAATCCACACCCCTTTCGGTTTCTACATGACATCGTACCGGAACGCTAAATCGCGTGACGGTACGTCTTTGTCAGTAGGGTGGTAACTAGCCATCGCAAAAGCCTCCCACCAACCACACGAAGACAAATTAAGAAAAATCTCAATCTGCCCCGCCGAGAATCGAACCAGGACCTCCGTCTTATAAATCTACCTGGCATACCACTGCGCCAAGGATGGGAAGTGTCTCCCACTATGCTGGATTTTTGCAATGACAGTCGATTTTTTATGCACCAAAAGTAGAAGGATGCATTACCGGATCTCAAATACAGCTGAGACCAGCTGAGGGTTCTTCATCAGATACTTCAGACCTTCGATTTTCGACATCAAATGAAGCGGCCCACCAGGTTGAACATTTTTTGTTAAGGCTGTATATGTCGATCTCTAATAGTTTGGTTGGGCTCTGGTGTGTTCTAATCAGGTTCACCAGGTACTCTAGATCTTCGATTATCCTAGTTTTTACAATTTTTTTCTTTATTTGGTCATTAAACACTAACTTTGTACCAAATTTCAGCTCTCTGAGTTTATGGAAAGTACTAGTTTCATTTTGATGATCATGAGTGAGTTTCGAAAATGCGAAACTTTGCTTCCATTTAACTTCGGAACTGAATGACCTACAGACTTGAAATTTTGGATTTTAAGTATGTGATTATAGCTTATTAGATGACGAAAATTTCAGCATTCTAGTCTTTTCCAAAGGTTCTCAAAATAGGGCCTGATAATGCGGCCTGTAAAGGTATACTGGCAGTGCTTGCTTCGCGCTCGACTTAGCGGGGGCACTGGCGTGCACCCTGATTAATATTAATCAAATATATTTTATAAAATAATCAAATACATTTTATAAAAAGTACAAAAATAATAATACTAAAACCTAAATCAGCATTCTAGCAATCTTTGATACTAACAGAAAAGTCTTACTTTTCTGTTAGTATCAAAGTTAGTTAGTACTTACTTTAAATACCAAGATTAAACAATAGTAAGCTTTCTTAATTTCGAATCGGATAAAACCCTAGAAATATATGAGTTTTGGGTGACGTCAGCGTACAGGGCGTAAATTTCTTTTATACCTAATCTAAGGCGTAAATGCTTATGTACCTTACCATTTTTACTTTTTAATCGACAAAAAAAAAGGAAGGAGGTTCTCAATTCGACACGTATATTTTTTTTTCATGTATGACCACGCATAACTTTTTACAGAGTTGTCCGATTTTGATAATTCTTTTTTTATTAGAAAAGGCATACTTCCAAGATGGTATCTTGGGAAAATTGAAAGAATTCTCCAAATTTTATAGGCACACTTGCAGCGATTTCGGTTTTTGTGTAAGTATCAGCTTTTTGCTACTAGTGCCGTAAAATATACTATGAGAGTACACTACGAGTACGTTACGTGGCGATAAATCTCTAAAAAGTAAGAAATAAAAATGTTTAACAAAAAATAGAACCGGCTCAAAACGCACTAAAAAGTAAAAAATAACTTTGTCATTTAGTTGCTTTAATTTACTTAAGCTTGATAGATATTATCAAGTCGGTGCCAGCCAAGTTTAAGGAACATATATTTAACGAACCTATATGACACAGTTATTTTTTACTTTTTAGTGCGTTTTGAGTCGGTTCTATTTTTTGCTAAAAAATTTTACTATCTGTGGTTACAATTCATATTTGTTTAGAATACTTACACTTACTATAAGTATTAAATATGCTCTGTGGTCTCATTCATGTTTTCTATGGAATGTTCGATACCTATATGTTTGAATTATATTTGATTTGCAAATAGGATTGGTTAAAATACTTATGCTATCAATTTCAACCAATCATAATTGATTTCGCAGAATTATTCAGTTGTATTGTGTAATACAAAACCGATTGTTATTTTAATAAGCAAGGAATGAAGTAAATAAGCCGCATAATTTGTTTATTTTTAGCTTTTATCTATTTATACTCGTGATAAGAGTTACAGCATCATTCGATAATACTTCTCGAAGCTGGTTAGTGGAAAGAAAAGATGAACTTCGCCGGAAAAGTGGTTATTGTGACCGGTGCCAGTTCGGGAATCGGCGCAGCAACAGCGGTATTTCTATCAAAACTCGGCGCTAAGTTATCACTGACCGGTAGAAATGTGGAAAACTTGCAAAAGGTCAACAAAGATTGTGAGAAGGCGACGTCTACTTTTATAGTGCCCGCCGATTTGACTAAAGAAAGCGACATCGAGAATATAGTGAAAAACACAGTCGATCATTACGGTCAAATCGACGTGTTGATCAACAATGCCGGTATCATTGAGACCGGAAGCATCGAGAACACGTCTTTAGCCCAATACGACCGTCTAATGAACACCAATGTACGTTCCATCTACTACCTGACGATGCTGGCCGTGCCGCACTTGATCAAAACCAAAGGTAACATCGTAAACGTTTCGAGCGTTAACGGTATACGATCCTTCCCTGGGGTATTAGCTTACAACATATCAAAGGCTTCAGTTGACCAATTTACTAGATGTGTGGCTTTAGAACTGGCTTTAAAAGGAGTTAGAGTCAACTCTGTTAACCCTGGCGTCATATTAACTGAGTTGCAGAGACGTGGGGGGTTGAGCGAAGAACAGTATGCAGCCTTTCTAGAAAGAACTAAGGAGACTCATGCATTAGGCCGGCCCGGCAAACCAGATGAGGTTGCTGCGACCATCGCTTTCTTGGCCAGTGATTTAGCTAGCAACATCACTGGAGCTAGCCTGCCTGTGGACGGTGGACGTCACGCTATGTGTCCTCGCTAAAGAAATATGGTACAAATACTTTAGCACAAACTTAGTTGAAGCTCAGTGCAGAGCAATGCATTGTATTAATATAATTATTATTACCTAGCAAGCTAGCAACTTTGCCCACATAATGTACAGAAATCTACCAAAAAGACCAAGAAAAAAATTGCAAATCCTTAAGAAAAATTAGTATAATAAGCTAACATTAAAAGATAGATATATGCTATCACAGCTTTGTATTATTGTAAAGGGCCTAGACAGCATTTTCAACAAAAGTTTCTACGCATGCAACACATCCAAGAATTACTGTCATATTTGAGGCAATTTACTTAATACATTTACAAATGATATACTTAAAGCATCCACAGGAACCACTTTATATATTGTTGTGTAGCCTTTGAGTTTATCGCGAACAGACAAGCAGACAGACAGACACATGTGTCGTGGGACTTTTACATAATGATTAGCTTTAGTACATAGATAAAAAGTATTTGGTAGATCATGCATATGTTTTCTGATAAAATATTATAGAACAGAAAAGTGTACCTATTTGTTTCTATGTAATTTCCAATGCATTGCTCTACAATTGTCGTGTAATGTTGTGAGCCTTATATTGTAGTGCCATGAATAGAAGTGCCTTATACATATATCCACTGCAACAATGTATTGTCTGATTAAAATAAAGCAGCAATTATTAATACTATAATTATTGTGTCACAATAACAATTACTTACTTTTTACATACTTTGTAATAATTGTAAGGATAATCTCATAAATAATTATGCATTTAATATTTTAATTTACATCATTAGTTTTTTAAATAATGATGATTGTTATTTTCACAGATTGGAAATATTATCTGTTACTTTGTAAAATGCATTTTGTTGTTCTTAATTTTGTTATTTGTTGCGAAGGTGCTTAAGATTTTGATGTTTAAAAGTTATATATTTTATAACATTTTACAAATAAAAAATATTGCATTAAAAGATTTTTGAATTTATTTGATTTTAATATAAGTGGGATAGCTTTACTAATTAATTATGGATACTTTGATCACATCACTCAGGCCCCAGGCTTGGGTGAAAGAGAACTGAAATTGTCAGCCGGCTGCCGTTCAAGATCTGACTTATTAATGAAGAAATTGGAAGTAAAAGTTAAATTTTTTTTTTTTATAACTACAAGTTGGCCCTTAACTGCTATTACACTTGATGTTAAGTGATGATGCAATTTAAGATGTAAGTGGGCTAACTTATTAGGAGTAGGATGAAATTCACCCCCCTTTCGATTTCTACACGACATCATACCGGAACGCTAAATCGGTTGGCGGTACGTTTATGTTGGTAGGGTGGTAACTAGCTCCAGCGAAAGCCTCCCACCAGCCAGACCGAGACAAATTAAGAAAAATCTCAATTTGCCCCGCCGGGAATCGAACCCAGGACTTCTTATAAATCCACCGCGCATACCACTGCGCCACGGAGGCCATCAAAATTGCAAATATGAATTATTATTTGTTTGTTTCATTAATACTCTATTGAAATACGTAGTTTATTTAAGGCAATCATTATTTCCTGGATCTATTGAAAGGCAACTAATGGCAGTTAAAGGTTCAGTTACATAGTACATAATAAATGCAATCTACAGTGTTGTATCTACTGCCACGTGTTTCTACATCAACAATTTATCTACCTTGTCCTTATAATTATGTCAAAGGTTTAATAAGAAAAAACTATTTAACCCTAGAAAGATAATCTGCGTCAAATTGACGCATGCGTTTTCGAATAATTGCTCTGTCTCTCTAATCATCGCGAATCCATAGCTGTGCGTTTAGGACATCTCATACGTCGCTAGGACCTACCACGTGTTATATGTATCAATAAGGTAAGTACTACCGATTTTGAAATATAACAACCGAGTGAGTCAAAATTTCGCATGATTATCTTTTGTGTGACTTTTACGACAGCGGCTTATATGAAAGTTTTATTGTGTTTCGGTACTTTTTACCATAACTATTATTATAATTTTGTTTTTGTAGATAATTTGTCAAATATATAATACAATGGGGAGTAGCAATTTAGACTAGGACCAAATCTCGACCGCTCTTATGCAAAGTAACGACCAGATTCCGTGCGAGAGCTCTGAAAGTGGAGTAGCGGACCATAAAAATTAAGATGGCGTAAAGAACGACACAGAAGTTTATAGACGAGGTTCAAGAAGCCACAGCCGACGCCGAGTAGAAATGGAATCTTCGAAGAGCAAAACAGTACTGAATAACCAGTCGTCTGAAAGTGATATATCGTGAGCATAACGTTGATATGTGTCAGAGCAGTTTTTAACTTACTTTTATAAAACTTTATATTCATAAATTATAAGATAAGTTAACTGTTCATTTTCTACTAAGAAAAAGATTAATTATTACAATAAAAAGCAAGTTTTCATTTGAAAGAGTAAGTGTTATAAAATTTCATTGATTAATGGAAGTTTAGGTTTAAGTTTGTTTTCTTAAATAAAAATAAATGAGTATAAAAATTTATCTGCATTATTTATTATACTAATATAATATGTGCTTATATAATAACATACAAATCATTGAAATAAACTATAACACCTAGACCTACAGCTAATTCAAATACATGCGTCAATTTCACGCATGATTATCTTTCCCGTACTATAAAATATGATTATCTTTCTAGGGTTAAGAAAATTACTCCTTTTATTATTCTTATAATTAACTTAAATATAATTATCACATGTCTTATCAATATTTTATTGCAAATTAAAAGATTAAATTGCAAATTAAATTAAAAGAATGGTGGTGCTAATGCGACTGTACATATACCAGAGGACGTACATAGTTCCACCCGCGTAATTCCCGTCCCTGTGGGAATTTCTGCATAAAATGCGGTCTTTGTGTTATTCTGATATGTAAGCTATGTTATTGTGGAGTTCCATCAAAATCCATTCAGTACTTCTTGCTTGAAAGAGTTTCGCCTTTATTATATTAGTAAGGACCATTTTCAGGAATTTCATTTAAGTAAAATTGTCTAATGTAATAGTACCTATACTAAATCCAAACTCGATTGAGAATGCTTGTCAACAAACAAATTTAAAATGGTGGTAGAAAACGCAACACATTTTATGCCTATTAAATTTAAAATTATGTTTTGTTATTTTAAAAATCTTATTTAAAAGACTTTGAATATATTAATTAGTTTTAAGCTTACTAATCCAATTTAATGTCATGAATTCGTCATTAACTACTTGATTAAAAAAAAAAGGTTTGTTGACAAGCATTCTCAATCGAGTTTGGCTTTAGATAGTGTTATTTTCTACTTTAGGGATTGCGCAGACAGAAATCAGGTGTTCTGAGTTCTGCACTCTGGGCAACATTAGTAACTTTATACCACCCCACAGATAAGCACAGGTAAGACCAGACCGATCTGCCTGTTCTGTGGTTCTATGAAGTTGCATACATTACCAAGAACGCGAAACACAGATCGTAGAACTCGCAAGACAATTTAGACCATATTTTCACAGATTCATGATCTAAATGTTTAAGTAGGTAAGTTCAGCTACTTACTTAACTTTAATTAAAATAAAGTTACGCTTCATTTAGGTAATTACTTAATCACTCCGATTAATTATTAACTAGGTACACACATTAGCATATTGGTACAAGCGAATTAGCACCAGTATTAATTTCGATGCAAGCCAGTCTCAAGTTGAAAATGTATGTTAAATATTTACGAAAAGGGATATTGCGTATGAAATCCACAAGGCGATAGCAAACTACAGGTTACACGGAAATTACGACCCTACACAATGATAATAACCGTCGACCTTAATACAAATCAGTTAAATAGTATTTTTAATCAATGTCTACGTAAAAATATTATAGACTTGTACGAGGTAAATTGTATTTATGAAATAAACACATTATTTTAGAAATGAACGTTATAGTTATATGGACCCAACAAAATATAAATAATAAAGAATGTAATCGTCCAATTGTCACACCTACTCTCTATTTAATAATACTCGAGAAAATTATTTATAAATAAAAGAAAAAAAGAGAGTTACATTCGCCATAAGGTGATATGTATAAGTCTCAAAAGGGAGCCACTGCAGTTCCTTTTGATTTAAACCGGAAGTTATTAATTTTCCCCGTATCTACCTAGGTACTTAAATATCTACTGATTATAGTTACCTATTGATGAAACTACCTTCTACCATGTCCACTGGGTTACTAAACGAGTGAGCTTCTTAGATGCAGATCGCTAAAAGTAATCCTGATGATTTGAGCCGTTTGGTAAGACAGATGAGCAAAGTATTGTTAGGCCGATGCGCTATGCCAGTTTCATTATTTTTCGCCATGCAGAAGATAATTTTTGACCCTGGACGGATTCCATATTAGTCGAGTTCTGATAAATCACGTCAGTATAGGATACCCACTAATGAGAGTTCTTATAGGTTTTTTTTTTTTTATACCTACAAGTTGGCCCTTGACTGCTATCACACCTGATGTTAAGTGATGATGCAATCTAAGATGGAAGCGGGCTAACTTGTTAGGAGTGGGAAGAAAATACTTGGCTTTACCCCTACTAACGCTGTGGTATTATAACGTTACATGCTAGCAGAGGAAACTGACAGAATACTGGAACGTCGACTATAGATGCACCAGAGATTAATATTTGAGAGACGTTTCAGTATTTGGCTATAAGAGTTTGAGAATCAGGGCAAGAGCAGCTGGTCGGCAGGCACGGCGGCGAAGAGTTTCTTGGTCTCATCGACACAGGCTGTGATGATGGTGGCGAAGGAGGTGGGCGCGATGTCGCGGATCACCGGCTCCCAGTGCTCGTTGATCACCGCGTGGATCGTGTCCGCTGGAAATGAAAGTTAGAGTTACTTCAATGTCCATCGATAACTGAGGGTTGAAACTATTTCATGGAAAAATGTCTTCATAAATCCCACCAGTAAATTGTTGTTAGATGGTTTATTGTGAGGGTTAATGTTATGCAACTTGTTAGGTACAGTACAAATAGAGAGTTCTTCATTGTAGAGTTAAGTTGTTTGCTCAAATGTAGACTGCACCGTTGATTTCAAGAGCAATTCCGTGCCTTCGTGATAAGTAGGTCCCTTATCATGAAGGGACTACTCTCCTTAGGTGTTTGAAATCTGGCATCTCTCTGCGTTCTCTACCAATCGACAAAAATAGTTCGTAAATAGTGGGAGTTAAAGCATGTTATTTGATTTGTTACAATTGATGATAGCTGTGTTATTTGTGTTATGGGGTGTTACAGCTATTATGTAGGTATACCTATGTATACAGGAGTTAGATACATGGTTATTTGCAATAATGTTAGGTTAGATAAGTGGCTGTTGTTTGCAAAGTCATCAAATCACCGGCAATTGTTAATCAACAATTACTTTAGACCAAGTTTGTATTAGAAATAAGATGAGAGTTAGTGAAGCGACGTTGTCAAGCCAGCGGATCATCGTGAAGAGTCACCGTTCACTGGAGGAGGAGCTCGTCGGCCGGCACAGCGGCGAACAGCATCCGCACCACGTCCACACACTTCTGCAACACCTGGTCGATGGCCGGCGGCGCTATCTCTTGCATGATTATGCTCCAGTTCTCGTTTAGGAATCTGACTGTGGTGTCCGCTGTAATGTGGGGTGTTATGTTTGTTGTCACTCGTATTCTGAGATAATGGACAGTGAGCATCCTACAGCAGAACATGCGACTATTTCTCGCAATAATATTTCAAGAACCCGAGATTACTAAGTATTTGAGATTATATCTGACCTTGTCTTTTATCCAAATATATTTTAACCCCTAGAGAAGACGAAGATGTTATGTAAGAAGGTACGAGTAGGTATTTGTACCAATTATAACAACATAATTAGTAGTCTGATGTTTCGTAATGTTTTCGCGAACGTAGTAGCAGAAAACCGCTGTACCTACTTTTAAATGTAAATAATGGATATTAGGCCTATTATGCTAATATTTCCAGTAAACTGCCAAGATTGAGGGTTCATATTTCTCTTAGAATGGAAGCATTGACCTTTGGTTGAAGGTAAAATAAATACTAACTTTAGGTTGCACAATGCCGCTGGCGAACCTTACAACAGCAACTAATTATGTTATTTCATAAGCAGCCCTTTGTAGCTTTATTAATATTACTGTATTATTGATGATATATATACCTGTTACGATAATTTATTATTTATGTCTTTCAAACATCTTCCCCTCCTTTCCTTCCAAGTAAGCAAAAGCAAGTGCTTGTCTTGTTCAACATCATAACCGAACATAATTTTTAAAAACCAAGGAGCTTTAATTTCTAACTAAAGTAGTCTTTAATATATGAATAATTCGTAAATATATTATTTATTAAACGTTTTCCTAACGTTATGTTAATCAAATGCAAAAAGTCCTCAAAACATTAGTGATGTTTGTCAAATCAAGGATGTTGGGTTTTGTTTTGACCAATATTAAACATTGACAAACATGTGTTAACAAAATTATGCAATGATTGACATGAAGTATGCAGTCATGTTGTCCCTAAAGTGTTTGTTGTTTACCGAGTATAGTATCATACGAGCAGGTTTTCAATCTTAATGTTATCCTTTAGAATATTTTACTTATACTATAATACTATAATTCTTTCTCTCTCATCTCATACTAAAATATATTTATATAGATAGATGTAAATGTAGGTATCTCTACTTAGATTAATGTCTCCTTAGTGGAGCGAGACCTGTGTTTAATCTTATATACTTATTAGGTACGTGCTATTATTTATTACCAATTTATTTATTCTATACTACTACGGAGAGTTAATCGTATGATTCATGTTTTTTACTTAGCGCCTACATATATTTTTCTTCCATTATGGAAATATTTGATTGCTTGTTTGCTGGTGTTTTAGACTGTATTTTTTAAGTCAGGCCCCATCTGTATAGATAAATACCAACTAAGTAAAGATTATTTTAGATTATGTTTTTCTCACCGAGCTCCTTGTTTCCGTTGAACAGGTTGGTGAACTTGAACTGCGCGCGGTCCATCTTGTATGAGTCCTTGTGGTCGGTCACCGTCCAGTGGCCGTCCACTGTCTTGTAGTCGTACTTGATCACGATGTTCAGATTTGCTATTGATAAACAGTTTAATAGATTAATTGATGTTTATCCAATGACCAGCTGTATCCAACAGCTTCACGTTAATCTCTTGCTCGTGAGAATATCGGCTTAAAAGTGCTAAAGGGAAAGCAAAGCTTTTCCAAATTATAATCTGTCCTTATTGATGTTTGATTTACAACCAGCTATGCCTAGCTCACTTTGTTACACTCGCGAGGATATCTGCATAAAAGTGTACCATTCTATTTGTCTCAGTGCTAAATATCATCCATTCCTTAAGCCGTTCTCATTTTGTGATACCTTTAGATTTGTGTATCATCATCATCATCATCATCATTAACAGCCGATGGACGTCCTCTAAGTACTTGACATAAAATTTTTAGGGACTTTTAAACACTACGATCCTGAACCGCCTTTAATAATAGTGTTTACTTTGTTGTTTAAGCAGGTATAGTGCTTAAGATTAAGATAAGTTAAGTGAATACTCACTGATCTTTATTTTGGCCTGTCCGTTGCCCTTGATGGGTAGTATGAGCACCTGGCCGTCCATCACGTAGCGCGCCTTCAAGGTCACGTTGGCTGTGAAGTCCAATTCAGCTTTGCCCTTGTTTGGTTGGATCCTTGTCAGAAAAGTATGCAATAAAAATAATTAGAAAAATACAATAAATTACCACTTGCATCCAGAATGTAGTTATTTTAGTTATATATTATAAGAGAAGTATTGTTTAATTATGTTGGCATTTATTTGATCATTAAGATCATTAAGATCATTCGATAAAATCTTTAGTAGGTACTTAGTAGTTTAGTGGTGTTTTTGACAGGTTCCCTACTTCGAACATTATTTCTTATACCTGTTGGGTATGTCGACGAAAAAATATACAGAGACGACCTTTGAAACCTCCTATATGCATAAAGTTCAAACTGCAGGGGTTTACTTGTATATAACTCACTTGTAAGAATTGATCCTGAAGTCAGACAACCCCGTGACGACGGTGTCATCGAAGGTGATCTTGAGCGCGGGGTTGTTCACCACCACGCGCCCCAGGTCCACGGGGTCCAGGGGTTTGATGCCCAGCTCGGGGATGCCGTTCGCGAACTTGGCCCCCGCTGCCGTTATCACTTGCTCCACACATTGGTTCAGGTTGGGGTCCGATGCTGAGCACGCCTTGATGAATGGGGCTGTAATTAAATTATTTCATTTATTTATTTAAGTCGTTGTTTTTGAAGGCACGGTAGTTACAGATTTTAAATGACCTGGTCGCCAGCTTCAGAAAAACTCAAAAAATTAAGAAGACACATGTACACTGACCGGAAAATAAAAAAATATCCTACTTAATTGAGACAACATCACATAGGTATATTAAACTATGCTTTAGCTATAGAAACCAGGAACAATGAAGGTACCTACCACAAATATCTGTTTCATCAACAAACATTTGTATTTTTGCAGGCACCACCCTAATGTCTCATTCGCACTTTAAACCACTGCACTAAACTAATCGTAGAATAATGAAAAAGCGCCTAAAAGACGATTACTGTTTGGTTTCTTAAAGTCTATTCCGAGGGCTGCTATTCCAATGCGAGTTGGCGGGCTCAGGGTGATAATGTTTCATTTATTAAAGATCATTATCAGTTGTTGATGACAGTGACCGGGGTAGATGGCTTAACGTGCTCTCTGAGGCACGGGGGTGTAACACCACCAACTTCCTGACTCCAGGCTTGGAATGTACTGAGAATTTCATAGAGGAATGAAAAACTCAGAAATATTCCGCGACCCGACCCAGGATTCGAACCCAGGTCCTCGTGATCGAAGCCAGATAGGCTAACCACTAGACCAACGAGGCAATCCTAGACCAAGGAGGCGTTACATAGTGTTCGGTAAATGCATGTATAGATGTTGAGGTAGGAGAGTGGTAGGTAGAGCTAAAAATTTCATACTTTACTTATATTAAGTTTAAAAATCTTTGGACATCAGGTCCAATGGGAAACCACAGAGTGGTACCAAGTCCGACGAAGTGAATCTTGTAGTAATAAATAAAATGGTCATGTTCAATGAACGCGCACCATAAACAACGATGTGCTAACAAGACGCGCAATCTTGATCGTTGCAAGTTTCCGCCAGCGCGCGGTGCACGGCAATGGCGGATTTCTGCTCCATCGATTACAACTGACTGTTCCATATTTTAAAATATAATATATATATTTTTGTATGATATTAGTTGACGCATACTTTCAGCCCCTTTTGGGCGTTTTCATGATAGTCAACGAACCAATTTCCGTAATACAACTTGATTAATATCATGAAATATTTTAACTTCAAATGTCCATGATTGTGAAAAACATATTTGGTATACACGGGCTCTCATGCCAAAGAAGTGGCGGTAGGCTATTGCTCCCTTAATGATACATTAAAAAAGGCTCTTGCCAACATAATCATTCCTACGTTAGTCGAACTGTCAGGAGTAAGTCGGAATGATGACAAGAGACCTTTTTTTGTCGCTGGGAAATGCATTAAGCATACCGGATCACGAAAGAACTGCGCAGTCTGCGCCCAGGTATGTGAGACTCGCTGCCTGAGAAGCAGCCAGAATACCCACTAAAACTCAGCGGTGATTCCTGCGCACTATTTGGGATGTTAAAGGATCGCGGAAGACACTTTGACGTCCCAATATGCTCGTCGGTGCACTCAGTTGTATCACAGGGGTGATAGGAGATGCGCATATCGGCGTCTCCTACCATCCGTTCTTCTTCTGCGGAGTGGGTGAGCATCGGCCGCCTGTTCTCTCTCCCGACCGTGACCTTTAAGCCAATGACGGTCACACAAAAGGAGGGAACGTGAGTCCACCCATCCTCGCTGGCCTGACAATACTCGACAGCGAGAGATCTCCGTTAAGAAAATACACCAATGAGTATGGTAAGAGACCTGATGGAAAACCGGAAAGTGGCACAAGTATGCCCCTTTGACAGAGAGTCGCATCCATTTTTTTTAATTTAACTAAACTTCGTATCGCCACCATTTTACAGAAATAAATCTTGAATAATGAAAAATTTTTAGAAGAGGAATTTTTTTATTAAGAATGAGAAAAGGAAACTGGCAGGGCATTCCATGTATTGGCATGTATTCACGAAGAGATTATAATTTCCCATATATAGCATATATGTACCTATTATACTTGCAAAGCGACTTTTCTCTTGGTTTTTGATCATACTTTGTGTCTTAAAGCTTTTAAAGGATGTCAGGAATAACTTCAAGCACGAGCTCAGCAACAAAGACCTATTAATATTAATTGTGCGAAGCTGTGAACTCAGCCGAGTATAATTTCACGTGTAAGCTAATCACGATAAACATTATAACCGCATGCTATATTTTTAAAAAGAGATTATCTGTGTTCAACTCTTCAGTACTAATTATGCAGATGATAATTCATGTCATTAGATCAGTAGTTCAGTTGAAGAATGAGGAATAAAAAACCTTATCCTGATTGTGATTTAATTATAATAACTCATTTTCTACAACATAACAATAGATGCGTGTGCGCCGTTGCCACACTTAAAGCAATAATACTTTGTACCTAGGTACTAATATATCTATAATTTATATCAAAAGATTATTGTCTAGCAACTAGCTGAAGTTATTAAGCTGTCAGCTAACCAATCTTAACTTGAACTTACAGACGCTCCCGACTTTTAATTAATGAAATTTCTAAAATAAAATTAGCCTAAGTTAGTCCTCATAACATTAGATCGGTATGTGCTAGTGAAAATCATGTCAAAATAAGACCAGCCATTTTAAAAAATAAAAAGAAAAAACGCCTGAGGAAGAACTATTTTCGACGTTCAATTTCAATTTAAGCATAGCTTGAGTATTTCCGTTTTTCAATAATACTTTTCAATTGTACAATGTAATGCGTTGGCAGATGCCAAGTTTGGGCGTAGCCTTATGGACAAAATGGTAGGAAGAATATTTTCATTTTTAATTTTCTTTGTCATTCATGAAGTCACTTACCTCGCAATAGCATTTCTCGATGACACTCCTTTTTATTAATGTCAAGAATTTATTAATATTTTCATTCAATCACAAGTTGGCTATTGACAATGATTTCACATGATGTTAAGTGAAAATGCATATGGTAAAACCAATTTACTTTGCTGTGACATATAATTATATAATGATGAATGTACTTAACCTACAACAAGGACTAACAGTCGAAGTATCGATTACTAAGTCTATCGAATTACTGTATCATGACCTCCAGCATTGATATCATTACTTTACACTTGTACGACATTAACTATTAATAAAATAGACCGGTGGGGCAAGTACGAGTTTTCACCGAGCGACTGCGTAAAAACGTACTCACTCGTACAGCCAAATTATACAAAAAAAAGCGTTTACTCTTACCATAACTAGATGGCGCTACTCCAATTTCATATAAAATTTGCGTTTACTGTTTTCGGTATCGACGCGGTAAAATCTCACACTAGCCACACTGGTATTTCTTACCCAAAGACAAAAGGACACAAATATTTACAAGTATTCATATTAAGTATATATGTATATGATATTTGCATATTATGTTCCTTGAACTTCCGTTTAACCAATATATTATAGGCGAGTACATTGTACCGACGAAATCAATATAACAGATGTTATATCCAAGATAGTAAAAACTTTGAACATTTTCCGTGGTTGGGTTATATTCTGTATATATTTATCTTGTCAAAGATTATCTCACAGTCAAATAGATCATCTAAATTAAATAAAATACGTATCAGTTATCGCTAAAAAACAAATTAACTCAACCAGTTCAAAGTATTTGTCATTATGGTAATTTGAATTTTTTTTACGACCATGTTTTATTAGAACCGGATTGTAAAGTAGATGTTTGGACCGGGTATTTAACTGAACTCTGGTCTACGAAGGCTGTTGACTTGAGCGAAATTGACATGATATTTTGTTTTAATATTAAACATCAGTACGTAAGGCCAATCCTTGTTGCGTAGGTAAATAATCAACATGCGGGCAATGTGGGGTTCGCAGGGATTCAAAAGGATAGGTATATTAGAAACATGTTGTATTAGAACATGCAAAAGAATTAAAAAAAAGTATTGTATAGTACATAATATATAATATTTGGCTGGTGGGAGGCTTTCGCCGTGGCTAGTTACCACCCTACCGACAAAGACGTATCGCCTAGCGATTTAGCGTTCCGGTACGATGTCGTGTAGAAACCGAAAGGGGTGTGGATTTTCGTCCCACTCCTAACAAGTTAGCACGCTTCCATCTTAGACTGCATCATCACTTAACATCAGGTGTGATAGCAGTCAAAGGCCAACTTGTAGTCGATAAAAAAAACATATATATAGTTCATACATATATATTATATTGTTATTTAAAAAATATGTCGAATTATTAATTAGCCTGAATAGACAGCCCCTTCCTGAAGTAATGATCAGGAAGGTCAGCAAATGTAGGAGGTTTCGGTGAAGTCGGACATCGTCATCCGGGTTGCCCGAATGTTATCCTAAGGATTTCCTCTTACAATAAATAGAAAGGGGGGCATCTAGCATCCTATCTTGGTCGCAGTAGCTTGCAAACGCGTTCCTGCGGCGTACCTAATGAAGCAGTTGGATCCGCTCGTATCAGTACGTATTCCGGACCTCCGGTAAATTTCACATACTCCTTCCATTGGGAAGGTAAGTGATATAAAACAAGTTAGTACGTTTTGTTTGGAAGGGACCGATGAAAAGCCTTTAGTCATTTTGGGTCATGAAAATTACAACCGGACTGTGACGACAGACAGTTTGATGTTTGAACGAGATGTTTTAGGCTGCAGTGGAGTGTAGGCTCAAGTTAAAATCAAATTCGAAATCGTTTCATTTAAGTAGGTTTAAAAGTTCTTTTGAAACGCCATGTTAGACTATTTGTAGGCACTCTACCACCGGCTTGGAAATCAGGATCTGCTTAAAAGCCGGCAAGAAAGTCGGTAGTGGTTAGCGGATATAGTAGACAGACCTTGAGAATGTTATGGGTAATTCTCAGATTTAATGTGCAATCTCGTAAAATATTAACAGCATCTACAGGAAAACCTCTTAAGTTTTCCTTCTCAGTTAAAGCCAATATTTAATTGCTTATTAGTTACAGTTCCATGCTTAAAAAGTAATATAGATCCTCATAGTCCGAGATGCTGCTCGGAATTGACCTCCTGACTTTCCAAATGTAAATCAAACTTTCGATATTCCCTAAGGTTGACAAAAGGTGTGTTCACTATCTTTCATTCACAACTTTGACAAAAATTTGAATTTGAAATAACGATTGAATTTTTTAAATATTTGCTTACGTATATTATCAATTTGCAATAAAGAACTTTGATATAAACTATGATTTCTTCTAAAATATCATTACCGATATACCAGATAAATCAATTTATCTTTTTTAAACAAAATGATAAGAATAGTTTTAGAGATTAATAGTTTTAGATTAGCCTTTAAGCAAACAGACTCCTCATCATTATTAAAAGTACAGTATAGGATTAAAGCGAAAGAAAACTCACGCAATTTCCCCGCGCTCGCGCTACCGCAGAAAAAAGCTGCCGCCAACACGCACAACGTCACACGCATTTTGAATTTGAAACTAAATCAAACGAATAAATATATAAATAAATAAACTAAGCCTATATATCGGTGAACGTCACAGCAACGACTGTGGTAGCGCGCGCCGCACAGTTTTATATATTGTGCAAACCTACTGTCCACAGTAACTGCACACAAAAATGAACGCATGTACCGCTAATTGTTGTTATTACTATCAGCACATCAAGAGGTGACAGGATATTAAAAGTCCATGATGGTATGAAACTGAACTGTCTCGATAGTCCAGTGGTTAAAAAAATGGTGTTATTCGCACTTTACAAATAAAAATTTTGAGGTAAAAAAGAAAAAACTAGGTTGTCTAATTCTCGGAGTAAGGACAGAAATATTAGAGCAAAGGATTGTCGTTATCCAATTCCCTGTAGGCTTATGAGTGAGTTCATCTATCTATCATCATCATCATCGATCGCTGAAGTCTCGTTGTGACAGGATGTTCGAGGAAGTAACCCCAGAAATTTTTGTTTTCATATCCATGCCTGTGTTTTGTAGGGCATGGCTTTCATAGAATCTATACTAATATGTATAATATAATAAATGTCTTTCTGTTTGTTACGCAATCAAGCCTAAACTACAAAATCAACTTAAATAAAATTTGGTACAGAGCTAATTTAAAGCCTAAGAAAGGACATGTGCTACATTTTAGATTTTTGGACCAACACAAACAAAATTTCTCGCGGACGGAGTCGTCGGTGTGCGTTAGTTATAAATAATATGTAGATATGAGAGAAGAAGTTAACATATGTCTCAGCCCCTCAGGTAACCTACGATTTACCCTAAGCTTGCCAATCCAACAAGATTACATTGGAGCAAAACCAGATTACCTCTCCTAAGAAAGAGCCGTGGACTTATTAAAAGCGATATTTTCCACGTAGTATCGAAAGTATTTTCAGCATCAGTATTAAAAAGACGAGCTTTTATTTTTTTATGTCTTAAACTCCAAAGCAGATGAACGGATCTCACTCGATGCTTCTAGCAAATACCTAGACCATTAAAATTAATTTTTAGATATTTTTTATTTTAGGTATTTTTTGAAGGGTTTCCAATAAGAAACTGTATCTGGCGACTGTTTTTCATACTATCCCTAAGAAATTTTATAAAAACTTCTCTTTATACTTCACTGGTTCAAGTTCAGTTGCTTGATTACTTCCAGATGAACCATGGTCCAAACCAAATACATATTATACAAACTGTTTACCGTACTTTCAATTTAGGAGCATGGCCAGCCCAACTTTCAACTTTTATGAAAATACTGCACAAGCTTTCAAATAATAGGCCTAGGCATAATGAGTGTATTGTAAAAATAATCTAGTATTAGATAAATCTTTGTTTTGAGTTTTTGACAGATACGAGTAGGAGCGGGTATATAGATCATATGCAAGTATATTGTGTAGCAAGCAAACACACACAATCCACTCAAGAGTGTTTGTTAAAAAATATTGACCCGTTTAGAGATTCCAAGCTGTTTGCACAATGTACTATGACCGCTAAGTATTTCCGCTAAATGTTTTGATGGAACTTTACTCATATTTTGTTTTTGTATGAAAGGTGAAGGTCTGGGTCTGCCCAAAAGCAAAAATGTTTATGACAGAATACCCTTACTCTTCGAACCTTATTGTAATGGTTTTTAACGCAGTGTTTTCAATTCTACTTTTCTTCGGCCATCTTTCCCGATTGTTATTTACATTGCAATAAGTTACAAATGTTTTATTCTTGCTCTAATCTGCTACGATGACGAACTTTTCGAGCAAAAGTGAAAAAATACATTAATTAAGTCATGAAATTAAATCATCAATATTTTTTTTCGAAGTTTTAGTGGTAGGTAGAAAGACTCGATTTGGCAGAACTCGTCTGGTGCCAAGCTGATTCTCGCCGTGACATCGCTGAAATCCCTGGCATATGAGGCTAAGTGTCTTTATATCTAACGGAAGAAATGATCAAGTCAATTCGAACCGTCGAATTGCCAATGCATTAGTTGAGTGTTAATCGACGTTTGAAAGTTTTACTTATATTTATCTATTCTAAAACCCTAAAATTAAAAGTATATCATCTGTCTTATAGCAGAAATGTTTATCCACTTAAGGTCTGATGGACCATCTCGTTCCATCAAATATTGTTGTGATAATATAACAAAAGAAATGGATGTACCTAATGCATCGCTGATCTTTGTAACCTCATCATTGTTTAAAATTATTTGAAGTGGAAATTCCAACAACAATTGTTAATGGAAATTACCATAAGTCTGCTAAATTACTTCTTTAGGATCACGAGGAAATGACCCCAAAGGTCCCCATAGAAAAATATATTTAGTGCGTCATTACAAATAACGGTTTTTAGAGAATAATATATTTGATCAATAGGTTTGTTCGAAGTTCTGGTGATATCTCCGAAAACATTACTCAGAACGCCATTTTCAAAACTCCGGGTTGTTGATATGGAAAGAACGCTTAAAGCTTCATAATTAATCATTATTAGCATATTAACAGCCCATTACCACCCCCTGCCCATTCCCTCTGCCCATGTAGCAGAGGGGAAATTGAGCGTAGACCCGCCACGCTCTTCCAAAGTGGGTTGTCGAGCTTAAGGTTATAATGTTTAATTTATCAGACACACTACAGATGTTAATAATAGTGTCTGAGCTGACGGCAAAATGCTCTTTGAGGTACATAAGTGTATTTCCACTAACTTTCCGACTCTGGGCTTAGAATCTACTGAAAACATCTCAGAATTATTCCACAACCAGACTCAGGATTGGATCGAGTTCCTGCCTCGAGTCTTTGAAACTATTTGTAGGGACTCTACCATACTATTTATCGGATTACCTATTTGTGCTTTTTACGCAATCGGGTAATTTGATGTTTTACTCAGTTTTTTATTATCAGATCAATCGATAAATACTCGCATCAAAAATTTTAAGAATTTAATAAATTTCTTTTTAATTTAATCCTATCACATTCCGCCATCATAATTATTTCATTAATCATAGTCCTACCTGTGGTATCCGAAAGTAATAAACTGTGACGTCACTGCGGTTCCGTGACGCATGCGCGTTTATTGGCGGCGTTATGGTGGACTTGGCCGTGACATTTACGAGGAAAGTCAAGGTATATTTTGGATATTTTTTTTGACAAACAAAATAGATATTCCGTCAACAAAACAACTTTAAAGAAGCCCTTAGTATGCATGTACTGATCTCCATCCTCTAAATATTTGTATGAACACGGAACTTTGAGAAAGTAGTGTCACTACAAATAGTCTAACTTGACGTTTCAAAAATTCTTGCAAACTATACAAACTGGAAATATGTGAATTATTTGAGTGAGGACTAAGATAATATCCACACCCCTTTAAGTTTATACACAACGTAATACCGGAACGCTAAATCATTTGGCGACACGTCTGTATTGGTGGCCGGGAATAGCACCCAGGGCCTTCATCTTATAAATCTACTGCGCATACCACTGCGCCACGAAGGCCGTCAAAGGCGTATGACCCCTGCTGGCGCTGTTGATTCCGGCCGCCTAACCACTGAGATATAGTTGCACATAAAAATATTCGTATTTTATCGGAACGGAGTGGACTCGTCACCTTAATTACCTATAACTATACCATGTCTTAATATTAAATCATAAAATTGATCGATAAAACAAAATTAGGCAATAACAGGCAACAGTTAACGCATTAGGACTCCAGTTTAAGTGTTTGTGGTCAATTAGACCGAACACCCTCAGAGTACGCCCTCGAGGTCACGTAGGCCGCAGCAGGGCACGTACGCCTCTAATTAACTTTAATGACAACAAATCTATTAGAAATTGCGTTGATTGTTTTGTTACAATAATTAATTTGCAATAAATAATCACTTAACTCAAGAAATTGTACAATTACGATGTGCCTATTTGCGAGCACCTACCGTTGAATTATTTGAACTGGTAGTTTAAGATCATGATTCTTGTATGGAATAAAATTTTTTAACAAAAAATAGAAAGTAAAAAATAACTGTGTCATTTAGTTGCTTTAATTTACTTAAGCATATCTATGAAGTCGGCCGCCAAGTTTAAGAAACATTTATTTTACGTAGTAAAGCAGTTTGTGGGTTCTAGTTAACGTCCTTGAAAGTAGAAACCTTGGCTGGCACCGACTCCTAGATATGCTCAAGTAAATTAAAGCAACTAAATGACACAGTTTGTACGTTTTGAGTCGGTTCTATTTTTTGTTAAAAAATTTTATTTCTTACTTTTTAGTGATTTATCGCCACGTACCGTACTCGTACTATACTGTCATAGTATATTATATAGCACAAGTAGCCAAAAAGCTACCGATACCGAGTCAAAAACCGAAATCGCTGTAAGCGTGCCTCCGAAATTTGAAGAGTTCCTTCAATTTCCCCAGGATATCATCAGCAGATCCTAACATGAGGACAATGGGACCACCTTGGATGTATGCCCTTTGTAATAAAAAAAGAATTATCAAAATCGGACAACACTGTAAAAAGTTATGCGTGGTCATACATAAAAAAAAAAAAAACAAATATACGTGTCGAATTGAGAACCTCCTCCGTTTTTTTTCGTCGGTTAAAAAATAGATCATTATTTAATTTAAAACTCAAAAGCTTGGGTGTGTACCTACATAATAATGTACTCTTAAATCTGAGGCGAATCTAATGACACCACAAAATACATGTAGGCGTAGGTATGTTCAAATCCGTCAAGTCTTTGGACCGTGTCAAAAATGACATACTCGACGTCTACTTAACTAACTTAGAAAAATCTTTCTGTGACCCGCGGCTCCACCTACGTAAATTCTCTTCCCGTGGCAATATCGGGTAATTCGTTCCTTATGTCTACATCGGAAAATGAGTAAATATGCTTTTCAAACCGAATCCTACCTACCTAAAGTTTGAAAGATATCGTGCTAAGTCAATAATTCAGAGTTAATTCATAGTTCAATAATTCATAGTTAGTTAGTTAGTAATAATTATATACTTATATTATGTTCATTTATATAAGGAAATGCCATTGTAGCAGACAGGTACATACTTGTATTTGTAGATATTAAAAAGGTAATAAAATGTAGAGGGTGTCACGTATTCCTCTCTACAATACTTGTTGAAATCGTGTATACGCATTAATTTATTAAATTAATGTTAATAGTGTGAATCATTTATAGTGTCAAATCAATTTTCATCATTCATTATTTTCTGAGAAAACTTCAAAAAATGAAAAGTTAGCTAGTGACTTTACCAACCAATGGTAGAGCCACTAGACTCTTGCCGGTACTGGTAGGCAAATTCTACAAAAAGGGCTAAAGGTTAACATACTTAGCATGTTCTTAAAAGAATCATTTTATAATTAACTGATTTAATGTGAATGTACCCACTTTTGTACTGTGTGATAATATAATTAAATAATAGTAATTTTTATCATTAGGAAATTAATTCATTTTATGGGTGTATCCTTATCACATACTCGTAGAGAAACTAAGAGAAATTTTTGTTTTGTATTTTAATATTTTCAGAGTAAATGAGACTTCTTCTCTACCGATAAATAGATAATGTGCTAGATTAGTTCTATGAATAATTGACATCAGGGGACCGAGTATACTGGACGATTTTCAGCATTTTTTCTATCAATCTAAAGTAAAAGGACTTTTTTTAAAGACTTTGTGTGACCTTTTCCGTATCTTTAAAAAGTGAACACAAGTCAATTGATGTTGAAAGGAACAAACAAATAAACTGATATTCCTATGTATTTTTTGTATGTTCATATTTTTTTTGAATTGTTATAAACTAATAGAGAAAGATTCCAGGCTCGCAAGATGTTACATATTTCTTCATTACATAGTATAAAACTGTCCCTTTTTTATATTTGTCCGGAGGAATGCTTTAATCTTTTAAACGATTTTTATGCGGTTTTTTTATCAGATAGAGTGGTTCAACAGGAAGGTTTATGTGTATAATACATGCACAATGTAGTAGAGAAAAACTGATAATTTTAGAGGTTGCTGTTGTGATGTCGTAAATTAACGCATTTTTTGCGCTTACATTGCAATCGCTGGCTACACCCTAGGTGATATATCAAAATAATGTTCTACAGTATAGTATTACACAACTTAAAAAGGTCAACAAAAAAGTCCGCGATGGTATATGTTTATCTCTTAGGGATAACCCAAAATAACCATTTTTTATCTTTTATTTTAGAAGTAAAAGTAATGGCTTATATACGAAGCGATATTAAACAATAGTGTATAATCCTTATCTAATTAAGTATCTTAAATACTTTGTGCGTTCAATATAGATCAGCATTGCCTGTAATTTAAATGAATATTTTCTAAGATACGAGTATATGTGATTTAAATTTGCAGTTGGATCTTCTTTCCGTATTTTATTTGGTCGTAATCGATGTTGGAGGACGTTCGGTCGGTATCTTGTGATTATTTAGTATGCTTTAGTACAAGCATTGCACCCGTGTGAAGGTAATTTTTAAATGTTTTGTTACTGGTTCTAGAAATAGTTTTATTCCGCTGGGGAATCGGGTCCATAACTTAAGTTTCGCCGCTGGCTAATAAAATCATATATGGGATAAAGTTGAATGTAGTTGGCTTAAGACCGCGGTATTTTGAGGGTTTTTCAAGAGGTCTATGTCCAACAGTGGAAGTCTATCGGATAATAATGATGATGATGACGTTTTAGTACATATTCTGAGTAAAGCCATATCTGTTAGATTGTCAAAATATTATTTAACCACTTTGGAGGAATATTGTTTTATTGCGAACTCGAGGTTGACGATTTGAAGAACAACCACAGATGAACAGTCTTTTATTAGTCAAGAGAAGAATCACCGCAGCACGTTGCGACGTCGTCGTTCCACGCTCTCAGGCCTGAAGGAACTCCAACAACCGTGATGATGTTCTGCCTGAGCAGCACTGGGAGAAGAGTTCAGATTCACCGTCCATAAACACGTAATAACTCGTAGAGAACATCTCTCTACGTTCCTTCTGCCGTCTTTACAGTTCTCTCTACATTGTTATTAATTTCTTCCGTTCTCCATTCAAAATTATTTGTATCTTTCTACATTTTTTAACTTTTTCCTTTTTTATAATTGCATTTTCTTTTAATTAAAATAAGGTTTCCAATCAAAAATATCTTTTACTTCCTAAATCCTCTGAGGAATCGTCCGTAGCATTATAAACCTATATCAAATTACAGCTTTCTAGTATTAATAGTCTCTGAGCCGTGGACAATACTCATCAGAAGGTTGTGTACAAGTTAATAATTATGGTAAGTAATAGTTTAAAGATATATCACGTTGCTATAATATCGTATCTACCTAGTTACAAACAATAATTATCCGGTCAGCATCGGTGGCGTTAAATTACACTCATTTTATTATTACATGTTGTTTGTAGTCGTAACTAAATAATGGCCATTTTATTACTCTAACTACACGTGTATGTCGCACCGGAGATGCGACGGCTAATTTGGAAATATTTATAATAGATGTGTAAAGGTTGTAGCTCATATAAACGACACCGCTTTCTACAGTAGTTTCGTATGTAGGTAACCGTTCGCTTTTTACTTGCTTACCTACTGCTAGATAAAATCTACTCTGTGAACGGTCTCCTCTCAACATACCTTTTCTCCATATCGTTAGCTCGCTTCCTTCCATTTTTTATCGCTGGGAAAAGCATTTACCTTGCCTGACTGACGGCTATGCCTGCGATGCCTCCCAGAGGCATGCAGGAACTGAGAGACCTCCTGGGGGTACCTATGTTTGAATCGCTGGCTGACGGCTAGAATAAGCTCGCTTCCTCTCCGATCTTTTCAAATGTATAACCAATACGCCCGTGCGCTAGAGATTATGTTTTGTGCTAGTGAGGAAAAGAGTATATGTCCTTTTTCCGGCTCTAAACTATCTCTGTACCAAATTTCATTTAAAACAACTGAGTAGTTAAGGCGTTATTGAGTAAAAAATAAAGTTATTTTTACATTTATAATATTAGGTAAGTATTGATTAGTTTCGAATGATGTTAGCAAGCAGAAGCAATCGGACGGCGCAGTTCTTCGGGTCTTAATGACTTGAGGCCTAAATTTGAAGTACCTGCAATCGAACTCATGGATTTTCATTGAGAGCCTAGTTTAGCCTCTTCTACCAACAATTTAATTTTCCTAATTTCAAAACTTTCGATAACTGAATAAGTTTATTTTTTGGTTTGTAAATTAAAAAGTAAAGCTGCGCGCGCTAGCGTATGCTAGTCTGTCCGCACTCCAGAAAATTTTCCCATAATTTGGAAAAATTTTGATAACTTAAGGCGCTCTCGTGACTGAAATATACGTGACAACGGCATCCAGCTGTCGCTTCACGCCTTGACGAGTTAATAGACGAGTTCGATGACCCTCGTGTCTTAGCTAGTACGTATCTATGTTAATCAGCTATTAAATTTTATAGCATTGAATATTCATTTCAAAATATATTATGACTTGTTAAAGAGAAGTATCATCTCCATTGCACGTCACCCTAGTAATGTGTAACTAGGTAGGTAGGTATGCTTTATATAGCACTGCTTGGCGTCCGTCGCGTTTTGTTTTGAGTTAAAGAGCACGGTAAACCTAATTGCACCAAACTATGCAGGATCATAGCGGCACTGAGCTATTTGTGCTACAAACGTAGGCAACTGAGTGCGTAGGCATACGCCTTGTATTCAGAGTAAACTCGAATAAAGCCAGGACTTAAGTATAGCATGCGATACAAAATGAACGCATTCAAATCTACTCGCTAAACTTACTTTGAGTCACGTATCATAAAGTTAGATGGCAGTTCTTTTTACTAATGATATTGCTAATATTTTTTACAAGGCGTTTGTACTAATAATTGCTTGAATTTTGATTAATGCTTGGATTTAATTGAAATTTAAGCTAAACGGAAATTGGTGTAAGGTCGGTTCGAGCTCTCAGTGGAGCTCTGAAATATTGAACTTCTCTTTGGGAATTAATAGTAACATCTCCGTGTTTTGATGGCTTAAACCGTTGGTTTCTGTAACTATCATTAACATTAGGGAGTGATCTGTTACATTCCTAAATTCTATATTAATAACGCTGACCTGCAACTATCGACTGACACTGATGTCAACGGCCAGTCAGCGATATATTTGCTATAAAAACCATAGCTCTGCTTCAAATAATCAGTCGTTTTGGTAATTAGTCAAATTGCTGTCCAAGTTGAATTTGTTGTAAGACATCCGTCGCCTTTGAAGGTCCTTGATTTTAGTAATCTGTCTAAGTTGTGAGAAGTATAAAATAATATAAACATTTAATAAAGTAAGTTTCTAGCCAAAGTTGTATTTTTTTATAAACACTGAGGGCCCGAGACTAACAGATCGTTGTTTACTTAGTTTACTTAAAGTATCTAATATTATTTAGCCCGCCAACTTATATTGGAGCAGCGTGATAATTGATAGCTCTAATGCCTTGGCCCTGTTGTGAACCACACAAAAAGTTAATAAAGATTGATTTAAATAAGGTATTCTATTTATTCCTCACATTCAAGCGTTTTAGTCGATGAATCGCCGTTACAATGTTAATAGGTCAATTAAAGAGAGTCAGTTAATGCCAGTTACATAAAGTTGTAACCTTACACTAATTAAGATAACTATTAGTAATGCTGGAAGTGAGATATTTTTAAACTCACGTTAAAATAAAACCAGTTCGGGTTCATTTCAGATTTTATATTTTGTAAATTTCTTCAGGCCTGGTTTGGTGGTGGTCTCGGTAGTGAATAGTAAAGACTTGATGAAACAAAACATTATTCATTAGCCAATGTTTGCTCCATAATGAGTACTAACGGCGGGAAGTTTAAGATAGCACAAGGGCACTGCCACATAGGAGCTTGAGGGCTAGGGCTTCTCCTGTTTGATTTGGATCTCGAAACCGGTCAGTTGGGGTGAATTCACTGCATCAGTTCTGAAGTTCCCTAGAGCGTGGTTGAAATCTACTTCCGGATGACGTTGAACATTACTTGATGATGACTGGACGTCGGGGACCTTTAATATATAAAATTTCCCTGTCACAATGTTAATTACCGTACTCCTCCGAAACGGCTTTACCTACCGATTTTTACCAAATTTTGTATGCGTATTCAGCAGGTCTGAGAATCGGCTACTATTTAATTTTCATCAATTTTTTTTTTAATTTTTAATGCGAAACAACTTTTGCCGTGTCAGCTAGTAAATATATAAAATTGTGTGAAAACCAAAATGTTTTATCACGAAGTGAATAAAATTTTCCTTCTCATTAGAAGATATGCGGTTTGTACGTCCATTACGTTATCTGAGGCCTGTGATATATAAAATGTATGTAATGTATATGACAATGATATTTACTACCTGTAGAGCCAGTGCCAGTGGATCGATCGGACAAAATGAAGGTGCTAGTGATATTTAGTGTTCTGTTTTATGCTACCGTTCACTGTCAAGATGGTGAGTAAATTGTACTTACCTCATTAAAAACATCTATATCTACGACCCTAGATAGTATAGAAGTTTGAATTTGCAGGACGTGTTTCTTGCCTCTGCCTGTGTTGCTCGATTTATTATTTATGGTTTTCCACTTCATATTTCCCTTGGCGTAAACGTCAAAGGCGCCACTTTACGAATAACTTGTGGAGTGCACTTAAATGTGATTGGCGATAACAAACTTAGTTAACTTTACCGTCAATTGGGCCGTTTTATCTAACGAGCTCTGTCCGAAAAGCTCTCCTTATAGTAAAATTCTGGAAGCAATCGTTATAGTGCAAACATTAGTCTAATACCCTGCGGGGAAGACATTACAATATATGCTTCTGTCTATATTCGTACTGGATACCTACTATCAACTATAATAGCGACTCAACTGTAGACCAAAACCGACCAGTGTGGCTAGTGTAAGATTTTACCGCGTCGATATCGAGAACGGTAAATGCAAATTTTATATGACACTGACAATTCAATTCGATATAAAATTTGTATTTGACGCGTGAATGTAAAGTTTTCTTGTTTTGGTGAAAACTCACACTAGGCACTCAGCTGACGTTATTACGTAATAATAACCTAAACTGCAATTCAGTTTACATCTACAGTTGAGTCGCTATTATAGTTGATGGTAGGTATGCTGCTCGTGGTGGACCGCGGTTTGACCGAGGGCAATCCCTTTCCTGTTTCCATTCTTCTTGAGAAAGGAATGCTTGGAAGGTTTGGGCATGAAGAGAGAATGGATGAAAGAAGATAAACAAAAGAGATTTATGAGGCAAGGGTGAATTGAAATGTTGGAAGGGGAAGGCGAATGTTTCTGGACCAATTTCTGGACATTTTAAAGTACATCATACATACCAGGTCAAGATTACCCTAAACCGACGTATTTGTATGAAATTATCCTGACATAAGTCGAAGAAGCTAAGAAAGTGTGCAAGAACCGTGACAAATGGAAGGATGTAGCCCTGCCCACCACTATGGGAATATATATTTAAGTAAATTATACCTAGTAAAGAATAAAAATTAAATCTCGTATAATGAAAATTCCTAATCACTTTTGAATAATTAATAGGAGGATAAGTTATTATTTTCCTTCCTAAGTATTAGCATAATACTCTGATATTATACGGTAGTTGTAAAAACGTGAAATATCAGTTACTAACTTGCGTAAAACCTCGACGGTTCATTGGGTCGGATGTTCGGTTGCAAAGCACAAGATCTAGGGTTTGATCCCCGTATAAAGCCAACAAAAATAAACGTTACTAACGACACGATTTTTCTACAAGTCAATGTCAAAATTAAAATCATTTATTTTAAATAGGCTTAACCAAGCCGCAGCCGCAGTAACACTTTTGAAACCTATATACTTTAAACTATATATTATTATATATGTAAAGTTAAACGTAATAACATAATATTATAGCTAAAGGGATCTAAACACGCCATAGTCTGAGAAGAGCTCACAACAAACTCAGTCAGAGTGTTATATTTTTAACCGACGAAAAAAAACGGAGGAGGTTCTCAATTCGACACGTATATATATTTTTTTTATGTATGACCACTCATAACTTTTTACAGAGTTGTCCGATTTTGATAATTCTTTTTTTATTAGAAAGGGAATACATCCAAGGTGGTCCCATTGTCATCATGTTAGGATCTGATACTGATATCTAGCCTACTAGTGCCGTATAATATACTATGACAGTATAGTACAAGTACGTTATGTGGCGATAAACCACTAAAAAGTAAGAAATAAAATTTTTTAACAAAAAATAGAACCGACTTAACAAGTATCATTTAGTTGCTTTCATTTATTTAAACATATCAATGAGTCGGTGCCAGCCAAGGTTTATTTTTTAGTGCGTTTTTAGTGCGTTCTATTTTTTGTTAAAAATTTTATTACTACTACCATTTTACAATGTTGTTAACAGCTAATACTCATCTCATACTCAAGAAAAGTACATTCCCAAGCTTTCTCATCAGATAATAAATTCAGAAGGAGGAGACAGGCGACTGATATATGTTTTATCTTCAAAATCAAAGCTTAATTGTAATGAATCTTAATTTACGCGGACGAAGTGGCGTCATTTACTTGTGATGATAAATACTTCTATAACTAGCGGCATGTAACTCTAGCGCTGAACGAAACGTAGAAGGGATGGCTGCGCATCGGTACCGTCGCGTACGCAATACAATATTTACTTTAATTACCTAATTAATAGCCAAATCATGTTACAACATCGTTTTAATCTGTATGTGTGTGCGTGCGTGCATACGTGTGTGTGTATGTGTTTGTGTACGTTACGTGCGTGTTTGTGCTTATATATGTTAATGTTTATAGTTCTTTTCCAAAGATTTCGTATTACTTAAGACATAATTATATAGTATAGATATTAACCATAAATGAATAAATAAATTTTGAAAATCTTACGGGGAGTAAAAAAATAAAACATTATTATATTGTCAATTTTTATTTTAGATATAAGACTAGTCTTATCTGAATCAGGCAATGGTAACACGCCTGGCGTCGCAAAACGGTATTTCTTCTAGGTATATCATTCCCTTTAAATTCATAAACAAACTTAAAAAAACAACAAAATATATAATTATATTTAACAAACCAACTGAAAATTAACAATAACAACAGTGCAACTTGTACCCCTGATACCTAAATTTACGCGCAATAAGTCGCGTCATTTACTTGTGATGATAAATACTTGTACCACTACGTTATTTTAAAATGATTTCGTCTAAACTTATTTTTAAAATCTCCATAGTCCTTTCATCGAGACCATGTCAGCTTCTATGGCAGCTAAATCTGTTGGCATATGGGTTCAATTCGGGAGTTGTCAATCCAGTAGCACGCCCTGCTCGATATGTAATGTTTCATCACTGTCCTATTCGGGGGTCGGCTTTCTTACAAGTTCCAATTCAGTGACACACGCGCTCGAAAAGATCGGCGTAGAGCCTATAAAAAATACGAGAATAATCATGCCTCTGGTACTCGAAACATATTTTAATTACGAAAATGGTAATATAATATTAATTACAAACTCAAGTACATTTAATGTATAAAAGAAAATGTATACTATTTTTAAAGAATTAAAAATTTATCGTTATTGTTAACAAAAACTGAACGAGGTACTGTTGTATAAGAATGCCTCGTCAATTTAATGACGTCAATTTAATGAAAATTATAATTATAATTTGTGTGAGGTATTAATTGTGTAAAATTATGTAGAGTCAAATAGACGCTTGTTTACAACTTTTCTAACCCAAACGCGAGTTACATCAAATCCACGACAAAAAATTATTACAGAAATTAAAAGAATTATCAGTTTGAAACATACCTAATTAGCTATAAAGGAGTTTTTATACTAATTGTAATCTTGTTGGTTAATATGAACTTACTTACTTATTACCATAATGTTAAATTAATTAAAAGAACTATGGCAAGATTATACCTAAGTGATTTCAGAGGCGTCTACAAATGTGACTTATACTAAACTTACTAATTTATTTCCTTATTATTTTATACTAAATTAGTTTTACATATAAAAGCTGAGATAAAATTAATCAATAAATGAACATTTATTTGACTAAATTCATATCCGATGGTGGTTTAGAATCACAAAAGTTGCCACTTTAGAAAGCGCTCATTACGCTAGCTTTTTTAAGTATTTGTTGGTAGAAAATATTTGAAGAAATCTTCTGTGAATCTCGGTTCACAATGACATTGTGTATCAACATAATATTATGAAAAAAAACGTCGTTTTACCGAAACTTTCGTACGCAATATCTAATGCAAAAGAATTTATTTAACTATTAGAAAAAATGTATGTGGTTAGAAAAAAAAGCTGTAATGGCAACACTTAGGGACAAAGTTATGTTGATAAACAAACTGCAAAATGCGTGCTTTTAGTCATCACTTATAGTGCTACAACCCCGCGGTCTATTTGCCCGGCGGCCAAAACTGGAACTAACGTAACTAACGTCGCAGCTGTCACTCTTTTGGTTTCTGTCAACTCTATTGACAGAAACAGCGACCACAGCGACACCGGGCCAGATAAGTATTTAGCACTAAATAAAATTTCAAAATGTAAATATCTTTTTTGTGGCCTCGTCAAATTATGTTTATGTAGTATAACCACTACGGTTTCCTCATTTTTTCCTACACCGACGCTTCAAACAGATTTGAGGTAAAATGTTGTATGGGTACTTGCTATTGTTCTTTAATGTTAAAGATATGATGAGCGGCCGGTTTCAATACTGTGTTGAAAGTTGATGATGTTGTTTTGCAAAGCGAGTTGTGACAGGAGCATGAAACGATGCCAACACCCCGTCATTCATGAGTGACTCCGTATTTCAAATTGACACCTTCCTCCGTTTTTTCAAAAAAATGAAAAAAATTCAAATTATATTTGCACACTGAAATGATAATTAAAATTATTAAATAAATAGATTGCAGCAGCTGCAGTCTCTTCGATATCCATTTTGTGTACATTGTGCGAGAATACAAGTTGCGTCTTCCGAGAACTACGACAGAAAGTTCGCGCTACTCTCAACTAAAATATTATACCGCATTAGACTATGGTATGGTCCATAGAGTGTGAGACTGTTAAAACCCTGTTCAATAATTATTGTAAGTTTGTAAAAGCCAAGGAAACTTTCTGGATTATTTCGCATCATAATTAACTACAAGGAAATACGTTCTTAAGAAATTATATTAACAAATGTCCAGTAAATCACAGCAAATTGCCAATAAAGCTCAAGATAATCTTGCATTCAAAAATTTAATGTGTTGAATTGTACCATATTTTTTATACACTTATATACATATAAGTAGTACTTTTAATAAGTAGTAGGATACTATTTTAACGTAAACTGATCTTTATAATAATGGAAGTAAAAACAATTTCAGCACAAGCAAACGACCCAAAGACTAAGCTTATGTTCAAAGTCAAATAATGTGAACTTCTTTTTACGGTAAATGGGCTTGCGCTTGACTAGAATCAAGCCTGTCTGAAAACAATAATAAACTGAAAAATGGCAAGGAGCCTACCTATACAATTTAGTAAACCGGGCCGGGGCCGGCGCGTTCTGGAGCGGATACCACGTACTACTAAGCGCAATGTGGGACACCCTCCAGCCCGATGGTCCGACGACCTTAAAAAGGTAGTGGGAAGTGACTGGATCCGAAAGGTAGAAAATGTGACGCGTAAAGACGCGCTCTCGGAAAGGCCTTTGTCCAACAGTGGACAGATACAGGCTGACGATGATGATAATGATGATGAAACTTTTAGTGCGGGTCACCACGTAGACTATCACAGAAGGCAGAGGGGCAACAATTCAGCTTTATCCCACTAGCGCCAAAACCGAGTTTGATATATCCACCCGATGTTTAGTAGAGCCATTTAAAGATGGAGAAATAGAATTATCGCTTGAATTTGACGCTGATCAACATCAAAATGTAAAAAATAAAACACATTCGATGATATTTGAAAATGTTGTATGTGTAGAAAGTAGGTCAGACATAGTGAATAAAATAATAGGGTAATCCTTTGTATTTAGAGTAATTATAACTAAACCAAAGAATAAGTAACAGCAACTTAATTAACTGTGAATTACAACTGGCAAATTGTGGTATTGCAATGATACGTAACGTCTCGTGTTAATTAATGTAACCCCAAGACACTGCGACTCAAGCTGAGAAAAATAATTAATTCGTTTGCACAAATTAATTATCCCAGTTGTCTAGGTTAAGCGATAAGCAAAGTACAACGTCTGCACCGCGCCACGCCAGAGCCTAGACTCCCCACCAGTTGTAGACCCGCTCCTTTTATACAAGTTAGAATAACTCAAGTAGTGGGGTGAGTGGGGGTATCGACGATGCGTCGCCGCAAGAGGGCGACTAGAAAGAAGTCTGTGAACTGCATGTGCACCAGCAGTTCTTTCTAGTCGCGTACGTTGACGCAGGCGCCGTCATATGTATATTTAGTGCTAAAGTGCTGTAATGGCGACCCTGGACCGGAAAGCGCAGTGTTCGCCAACCCTCCACTATGTAGACCGAAGACAGCGAGCGTCAGGAAGTCGCTAGATGCAGGCGGTTCGAGAACATGTTATTTGAAAGTCCTACGTCTAGCAGTGGACGTCTATCGGTAGTTCATGACGATGATGTCAGTGTCAAGTGACTTGAGTGAAGAGTGAGTAATCTCTGTGTAGTTAAATCGTTCTACGGTTGTGTGTTCCCTTTATATGTAAATTAGTAATCTGCATAACCTAAAATTGCTGTTTTTGTTGCTAAAATATACACATGTGAGATATTCAAAATCTCGTAAACTTTAGTAATTATTTAACTTCTGACTAAATCAAGGTCATCACGTTGCTGAAATATTAAATGCAAAACCTCCTTTTATAACCGACTTCAAAAAAGGAGGTTATCAATTCGACCCATATGTATGTATTTCCAGAATTGCCCAGTTTTCGCATATGTATATTTGTGTTTGTGTTCATATTTCAAAAGTGATTTAAGTATTTATTTTTGTGTTACATTGTTTTTGTAACTTATGTTCGCTTTAAGATTTTTTATGTTTTTTTATTTGGTGTACAAAATAAAAAAAAATTTTTTAAATAAATTTAGGGTACACAATAAACGCATAACTTTTCACAGCATAGTCAATTTTGAAATTATTTTTTTTTATTAGAAAGGGTACACTTCCAAAATGTTCCCATACTCATCATGTTAGGATGAATGAATGAATTACTCTTTATTGTACACCAAATAAAAAAAACATAAAAATGTTACAAACAGAAAATAACTTAAAAAAACAATGTACAATTGGCGGTCTTATCGCTAATGAACTATGATCTGATGACGAGATCTTGTATAAATCGAAGGAACTCTTCAAACTTCATAGGCACATTTGCAGCGATGTCGGTAGTTTATAAGTGGCTGGCGAATATTGCTACTCATAGTTTAGAACGAGTAGGTTTTACGTGAGTTCGTTGCAGCTAAACCACTGAAAAGTATGAAAAAAAAATTAATAAAAAATTAAACCGACTTCAAAACGTACTGAAAAGTAAAAAATATATAATATTATTTTTAGTTTAATTTACTTAACCATGTCTATGAAGTCGGTGGCACCTGCAGCTTTCTACTTTACCTAATTCACACAAAGTGCTTTGCTACCTACTTTGTTGAATAAACTTTCCTTAAACTTGGATGGCACTGAGTTCATACATAGAGAATAGTCCCTATTATAGCTATTACAGTCACATGATTTTTATATACTTTTCTTCATGTGTATTGACTGATGGGTTTGTATACAGCATCATTCATCGAGCCTTGCTACTTCGCCGACAACGACTGCCTGCTCCGGTCGGCGCAAAACGCCCTGCCTTACGTAGCTGCCGGCATCCCTTCCCTGGGCCTGCGTCCACTGGACCCCATGTACGTCCCGCTGGTGGACGCCAGCCACGCCGGCCTGCGCGTCCGTTTCACTGACTCTACCGTCAAGGGGCTGAGGCGCTGTCGCATTCTGGACATGTAGTAAGTAACTAAGTATTTATAATTCATCGAGCCGCGCTGCCAAATGTTGCTGCTGTCTTGTAGCCTGGCTTGCGTCCACTGTACCTCATGCGCGTACCGCTAGTAGACGCCACGCCGGCTTTCGTGTCCGCTTTAACTGCTAACTCTATCGTCAAATGGCTGAGACGCTTAGACGATAGTGGTCTATCTTTTTATGACAGAACTCGTCTAAGTAAGAAAAGTACTCAGTATTACCTACTTGCTCGGACAAGCTATGCTAATTTCTACCACCAAACAGCATTATTCTATTTCAGTCTGAAAGGTGTGATTGACGGAGTAATTAAAACACTTATTACAATCATTTCTAATATTGAATTCTTATGATTGAAATTAACTTTTTGATTACGGGGCAAGTGCGTGAAGTCCCACGCGCAGTTTCGAGTTCCCTAGTTACACTTCACCGACTTGGAATAGTGTAATATAATCCGAATATCTTACATAAATCGTACTAACTCAACTGGTTTGTTGCAGTCGCAAGAGCCGGTACGAGACGTCCATGACCTTGAGCTGTCACGTGATGATGGTCGGAGATTACTCCTTGAGCGGCAAGCTTATCATCTTCCCCATCGAAGGCGAGGGGAGATACAAGATCAAACTACGTGAGTACAATGACTTGTTGACGTACGATTGTTACTGCGAAAATGTTTAATTGCAAAGAATTAAATGCCTTCATTTTCATCCGAGAAATCATGATTTGTATCCTTATCGCGTATATAAAAGAAAAATCGAAATATTACGTAATAAAAAATCGCTGAAAACTCTAAATTGCTACATTAAAGAAGACTTTCCTCCTAATGTCTTACTCAAACGACGAGAACTACAAAAACAGGCCAAAGAAGAAAGAGAAAAAGGAAATAATGTAGTGATAAAATATGATAAATTAATTGTCATTCCGCAAAAGGAAACGTCAAATAGAGGAAACAAAAGAAACCACTCAGAATCTCCCCCTGGAAAGTATAACCGACTAGTGACGTCTAATAATAAAGAATTGACACAAACGCAGAAGAAGAATACTTTAACATCCTACTGGAATAATACACACGGTCAAAATTTTAATCGAAAAGAAAAATTTTCAACTCCAGAGCCAGCCATACCCGGCCATAGTGGAGCAGGAAAATAGCAATCATTATATACGGACCCTCTCTCTCCTCCAATACGAATGGTCACCGTGGAGGAGTATGACCAAAACCCCCCAGTTATAACACATAAACAAAACACACCTTTTTATAAATCTAAACTAAAAATATGCTCATATAACATTAGATCCCTCGCTTCTACAGAGAGACTTATAGAGTTGAAACACGCTTTACAAAATACTAATTATGATATATTAGGTCTTGCTGAAGTTAGAAGAGAGGGATGCAAAATAGAGGAACATCCAGACTTTATTTTTCTATATAAGGGAGAGAAACAAGGATTACATGGAGTTGGATTCATTGTTAAAAAGAAATATAAGGAAAATATAATTAATTTCACTGGCTTCTCCGATAGAGTGGCGGTTTTGCAATTAAAGTTTAATGATTATAATATTTCTATTATACAAGTATACGCGCCGACGGAAGGATGTACCGACGATGAATTGATTTGCTTTTACAAAACCTTAGAAAAAGCTCATGAAAATGTAGACAAAAATGTTTTCGTTATAGGCGACTTCAATGCTAAAATTGGACAGCCACAAGACAATGAAAGACTTATTATGGGTCGATATGGTTATGGGCAAAGAAACAAAAGGGGAGAAATCCTAATATCATATGCATATGAACACAAGCTGTCAATTGTAAATACGTACTTTCGAAAAAAGGCAAATAGAAGGTGGACTTGGATCTCACCAGACCGAAAATTCAAAAACGAAATAGATTTTATCTTAACAAATTGTCTCAGAAACGTTACGAACATTGAAGTTCTTAATAAATTCGACTTTCCTTCCGATCATCGTCTTGTAAGAGCCACACTTATATTAAATCATACAAAAAAAAGCAGAAAAACTTACAAATCTTATATACACATACCAACTAAGGAAGCAGAAACACAATTGTATGTAAAAAACTTAAAAGATAATGTAAAACAACTAGCTATTCGCCCTGAAACAAATGAAATATCCATAATCCAAAGGTACTATAACACACTAGAATCAATAATTAAAAACAGTATAGGAACTAATAATTTTCAGAGGGAACGCAAACAAGATATATTAAGCATAGAAACAAAAATGCTCATAAGACAGCGTGCAGAATTAATTCAAAGAGCCGACAAAACCAAAGATTCGAGGCGTAAAATTAGTGAGTTATTTAAAAAGACCAACAAAGCCATAAAAATCGACTATGAAAAACATCGACAATCAAAAATAATCAAAAATATAACTCACTATAGAAGTAGTAAAAAGGCTTTCAAAGAATTGAATACGCACAAAGATTGGATACAGACATTAAAAACAGGAACTAGAAAAACGAAATCTAGAGAAGAACTTATAGAAAACGCCACTGAATTTTATAGACAGCTATACAGTCCACCAGAAACAACATGTATAGATCTAACATGCTATGAAAGAGAAAACACAACCAATGATTTAAAACCAATTGATGAAATAGAGATATTAAATTGTATAAAAAATTTAAAAACTGAGAAGAGCACGGGACCAGATAATATACCCAATGAACTATTGAAAATAGGAGCGAATCAGTTGGTGTCTCCTCTAGCAGACTTGTTTAATATGGTTCTCAATACTGGAGAGGTACCCAATCAATGGCTGTCTTCAGATATCACACTTCTATACAAAAAGGGTGATCCTCTAGATATTTCCAATTATAGACCAATTAGTCTTCTTTCTGGCATATATAAATTATTTACTAGCGTTCTCTTGAACAGAGTAGGACCCCAAATTGACTCCCTTCAACCAAACGAGCAGGCTGGTTTTCGAGCCGGCTTCAGTACAACGGACCACATACATACAATGGAGCAAATAATCGAAAAGTATAAAGAATATAACAGAACCCTCTATATTGCTTTTATCGACTATACTAAGGCATTTGATAGCATATTTCACGATTCCATCTGGGAAGCACTGATAGAATGCAATATTCACACAAAATATCTTAAAGTACTTAAGACTATCTACAGCAATAGCACCAGCAGAATTAAACTCGAAAAAAGGGGAAATATAATAAAATTATGTAGAGGAGTCAGACAGGGAGATCCATTATCCCCAAAGCTGTTTATTGCAGTACTGGAAAGTGTTTTCAAGAAATTGAATTGGAAAGGCCAAGGTATAAACATCCTAAATAGACACCTAAGTCATCTAAGGTTCGCAGATGATATTGCTCTTTTTGCTGAAAATAGTAATACACTGGAAAAAATGATAGTATCCCTAGACACAGAAAGTCAGAAAGTAGGTCTACATATGAATATCACTAAAACCAAGATTATGACTAACAGTATTCCTAAACAAATATATTTAAACAAAACCGAAATCGAATACGTACATTCCTACATATACCTAGGAAAACAAGTCTCGTTTAAAGATTCCAATACAGAGGATGAAGTGGACAGAAGAATCGCTTTAGGTTGGAATAAATACTGGTCTCAAAAAGAGATAATGAAAGGAAAATACAGTTTAGGCATAAAAAGAACGGTTATGGATACTTGTATACTCCCTACTTTAATTTATGGAAGTCAAACGTGGGTCTATACAAACAAAGTGAAGAACAAAATAGCCATTTGTCAAAGAGCGATGGAAAGAAGCTTAATGAATTTACGCAGGCTCCACAAAGTGGAAAATAAAGAAATAAGGAAGAGGACAAAGTTAACTGACGCCTTGCAACAAGCACAAAACCTAAAGTGGAGGTGGGCTGGCCATATTGCTAGAACAACAGACAAACGATGGACTCACACCACAACCATATGGCCAGGACCAAACGGAAAGAGGAGTGTAGGACGTCCGAAGTCTCGTTGGTGCGACGACTTAAAATGTATAGCGGGCCCACAATGGCTATTAACGGCAAAAAATAGAGGCAAATGGAAGGAACTGGGGGAGGCCTATACCCATTGAGGGATCCTTATATCAACAATATCAATATTGTACATATTACTAACAGTTTAGAATAAGTACTTTACTAACAATAGTTTTAAGAAATATGAATACTTTTGTGAAGATTAAGGATAAATAAAGGCTTTATTATTATTATTATTATTATCCTTATCGCGGATTGTATTAGTATATAATATTAAATATTCTAAATTGGTTTAAGTGTGATATGATGGTTGGTTTCGGCTACTTATTACTGTACCGAAAAATCGTTTCCTTTTTTAATCTGGCAATGCGATCAGGACAGGTCTAAGGGAACCGCAGCAGTGAAACTAGAAATTTGAGCAAGCTAAGAAGCTCTGTAATAGCTAAGATATTCTTGTGTGGGTCGCGGACCTAAAATTTGGGGGACGGAGTTTCTGGTTTAGAGTATAGATTCAGTTTAGGGACCTCATCAGGGAGAAAGAACAAGATACCTATTAAATATCGGCACTGTATGCTCCAATATTTATTTTATGCAGCAATACAGTATTAATGCCTTTTTAAGGTTACGGTTGTTGGTTGTTGTTGAGTGGTATTTAATGCTTATACTATTTAGAATTTGGTCTTGTCGTCTCCATGGCAGAAGATACCACCGTAGTGTCAAGGCGTTGTGAATTATGTGGCATAATTATAAAATAAATGTTTTTTTTTCATTTTGGCCGAAACGGTGTCAATGTGTGTAAGATATATAGAAACTTTTTGCCAAAAAAGATGTTTTCCAGCTGAAATCCGAGTGACCGTGGACCTGCAGCTGGGCGAGCGCTCGGAGGGTGGCGAGACCTACTGGACCGTGGAGAACTTCAACAACTACGTGACAGCGCAGCAGCCGGTGCGCTTCCGCTTCCAGAACCTGTTCAACGGCAACCAGCAGTTGTGTGAGTTATCCTACACTTCCATATAGCTAAATAAAAATCTCTTCACTTTTGTCGTCCATCATAGTTATGAGTCATCGTGACGGTTTAACTCGAGTCTGATAAGGATCGAATGGGGTATGGGCCTCGAGGTTGCCCTCCTTGCCCAGATAAGGGGATCTTATCGTGGAAGTAGAGGATCTCTTTTAATCCGGTCGTTCTCGCACATCGGTGTTGGTCATCTATCCACTAGGCAGACCAAGCGAGTTTCGAGGGGCTGACGGATTCAAGCAGTTCTACAACATGGTTTTTTGAAGTCCACACAAGAATTGGTCGATATTCGGTAGTGAGTTCCATGGGCTGATAATGATGATGATGGCTCTGTTCTAACGTACAGCAATAATTACTTTTGTTTTGTAAATAATAAAATTTGTACTGTACAATATTTTGTCGGCGATGATTTCGCGTATATCTGAATGGATCGATGCGGTCAGAAAAGTATTTGTTATATTGAGGGAATGTGTTCATTTTCTTACCCGATTTAAAAAAGGTTCTCAGATTGACCTGTATGTTAGTTACACTCGGAATGCGGTGCCTGTTTCTTTGAAAGCAATTTCTGTTTAATTTGGAATAACGCATATTTTACATAGCCTTCACTTGTTGATGTTTTGTTTGTTATTTCCAGCTGACGCCGTCCACCAGTTTGCAAACGAGAACTGGGAGCAAATATTCGAAGAAGTGGCGCCGCCCATCGTGGACACTATAGTCGCCCAGGTGGTAGGGGAAGTGTCACAGCTGTTTGACCAAGTGCCCATTAGCGAGCTCTCTCTAGACTGAGGCAGAAAACAAAAGGAATAGAGAGATAACATGTTTAGTTTAATGTTAGAAATATAACAATCGTCTCCTGATATTTATCACTAAATGTGTTGATTCACATAGGAGAGTAGATTGAAAGTAAAATTAAGTTTTACAATAATATCTCAAGGGTATTAAATATTTGCGTTCTTTTTCACTCTTGTAACAAGAAAATGTGAAACTGAAAAATAAACTGCCTAACTTTATTCTGATGTAGTTAAAAGAAAAGAATTGAGAAAGGAAGTGACATAATAAAATGTGTTCATTAAATGTTAAAAATGTATTATTCGCCTGCTGAAATCCATCACCTAACTATGCTGGAGGAAGAGTAATAAGTATTTTTAAGTGTAATTAAATTTTACAATAAAATACCAACAAAGTACCTTTTTATGATATTTTTCATGTTTGTGTTATTTTCCATTCCTATCACATTAACATTTTATTGTAAAAAAAAATTTAACAAAAAAATAGAACCGACTCCATACGGTTAAATAAAAATTAACTAACTGAATTGTTATGAATTTATAAACACCCTAGTCGATACCTACTACATGTAAAGACTTCATAGACGACGAAAAAAAACGGATTAGGTTATTAATTCAACACGTATATTTTTTAATGTTTGACCACGCATAACTTTTTACAGAGTTGTCCGATTTTGATAATTTTTATTAGACAGGGCATACTTCCAAGGTGGTCCCATTGTCATCATGTTAGGATCTGATGATGATATCCTGGGAAAATTGAAGGAACTCTTTAAATTTCGGTAGTTTTTGGCTACAAGTACCGTATAATATACTACGACAGTATAGTACGAGTACGTTAAGTGACGAAAAATCACTAAAAATTAAGAAATGAATTTTTTTATCAATAAATAGAACCAACTCAAAACGCACTAAATAGTAAAAAATAACTGTGACATTTAGTTGCTTTAATTTACTTAAGCATATCTAGAAGTCGGTGCCAGCCAAGGTTTCTACTTTAAGAACATTACCTAGAACCCACAAACTGCTTTACTACGTTAAATAAATGTTCCTTAAACTTGCTGGCGTCGACTTCATAGATATGCTTAAATAAATTAAAGCAAGTAAATGACACTGTCATTTTTACTTTTAAGTGCGTTTTGAGTCGGTTCTATTTTTTGTTAAAAAATGTTTTTGTATTACTACCTATAAGTATACATACAGAAAAATCGTTTCCGAGATTAAGAAATATATACTACCCGCAAAAAATGTTGGTTTACATTATTTTTAACACTACAAGCCCTTGACCGTAATCTCACCTGATGGTAAATGATGATGCAAACTGAGATAGAAGCGGGCTCATTTGTAATGAAGTAGAATTAAATCCATACCGCTTCCGGTTTCTACACAGCAGGGTAGGGCAGTCGTGCTAGCCACGGCCGAAGTCAGACCTGGATCAATTAAGAAGATCTCAATATGGAACTGGGATCGAACCTACGACCTTCGTTTTATAATTCATATATCGCTGCACCACGGAGCTTCCGTGGCCACAACTATACACATAATTTAACAAACATAATATTCAATGTGTTTAAAATTAGGACAAAGGTAGGTAATTAGCTTATAATATAGTTATATTTACATATTGTTAGGTATATCCTTGGATTATATAAAGGATAATCTTGTATTATATTTTTTGTTCCACTAACTATAAGAATATTTTAAGAGTCATAACTTTGAAGATATACAGTACCTACATTTGTTATGCAACAGAAATATTATTTTAGGGCTTAGTCTCTGCAACGAACAAACACTTCTCATCGAACTAACTTGTCGTAGGGGCTGCGTAAAATTGAAGCTACGACATTGTCCTTCGCACACTGCTGCTAATAAAATTTTTTAGCAAAAAAAATTGAACCTACTCAAAACGCACTAAAAAGTAAAAAATAACTGCATCATTTAGTTGCTTTAATTTACTTAAGCATATCTATGAAGTCGGTGCCAGCCAAGTTTAAGGAACACTTAGTTAACGTAGTAAAGCAGTTTGTGGGTTTTAGATAACGCCCTTAAAGTAGAAACCTTGCAAAAAGATACACCTTAAATCCGCTTCAAAAAATGCTGCAGGGTTCTCCACGTGAACAAATTCGCGGGCGTCCGCTAAATGTATTTATCGGCGGGGCGGAAGGCGGCGCTGTTCGACAGAGGACGATGACGTCACCACAGTATATATGTGCCGACCCATATAAGCCAGTGAATCCTCCCTCCGCAGACAGACAGCGCGCAGCCTCCCCGCGTGTGTTCCTCCTGTAGCACACGAGCTTATAGCTGTAACACTTACGATGTTGAGGATACTGGCTTTGTGTTGCTTAGTGCTGGCTGCTCATTCCACTTCTGGTAAGAATTTACTCTTTATCATTTATACTTGTTACATATAACGTATTGTAACGTTCACCACAAGTATCTACCCCAGTCGCCTTAGTGGTTAGCTTAAGCCATTGTGTATTAAGAGGTTCTGGGATCTAGTCCAGTTTGCTTTCTTATTAGCTTCCCAGAGTAAAAACGTCGAAGGTCTTATTGCCACAGGGACCACGTTAAGCAGTTCGTCGTGGTAATCATAAAAAAATATCATCTGATAGTTATCGGGAAATCGTCAAAAATTAAACTACATATATAAGGGTGTTTAGGAATTCAAATTGCTTGGTACTCATTAGTATTTCTAATAAAGGGAGTAGAAGAAAGACCCTTAATAGTGAGCTGAGAATAATATCTGGATATTGGCTCAGAAATGTTGCATTTGGAGGTATTTGCAGAATCTATTGACGTTAATCGGTATAGATGATCTTGTAGTCCAGTAAAAGTAGGGTTTAAGTCAAAATTTTAGATTCAACTTTATATTTTGTACACGTGTTAGGTAAATGGTATATCATTCCGAAACGTACCGATACATTTTGATCTTGGTAACACGATTACGTGTATAAATAATTATTTTAAAATAAAAAATTCCATACTAACATAAACAAAAAAAAGTTGACACCTTGAAGATTCAAGAAAATTCCTGTCCACATATCTCCCTCAATATTCTGCCTAGGGAGCTCATTGTTTATTTCTAGGCATGTATTCTCTCTCCTTAAATCCTCTTTGACGGCGTGATAGAGTATTTACCAAAAAAAACAATGTTGTCTTAAACAAACATTTCAATAAAAATGTACAATTACAAGCTCTACAAAATTTCAAGTAATTGCGAAAAAACACTTTTCCTACCCTTAAATCCTAAAAGCCAAGTTGTATCTACAATTTTGAATACAGACATAATTTTACCGGTCTATGGACAATATTTGAAGGAATCACACATCAGGACATCAGAAGGAAAATACTTTTGACTAGTTTTTAACTACATTATTAAGTCTCGACGATTTTCTCAGACGAAATAACACTTAATTAACGATGTTTTCTATTGTGATGATCACAGTAATAGCTTAGAGTTAGACAATTGGTGCTATTACATGCATAGAATGCCTTAATAGTTCTCTGCAATTTGTCTCTCTGTCTCTTTGCTAGAATTCACGTATGATATAAAAACTTACACGTGTTCGGATAATTAATACTGCAGGTACTGAATGAGTTGGAGAATTCGATGATAAGGTTGCCAAAAAAATAAAACATTAAAAATAGAGAATATAATAAAATCTAAGAACCTTACGTTACCTTACCTTAAGTAATACGGCTTTAAAAAGGACATAGGGCTAATATATAACAATAACATAAAAGTATATAACAATAATAATATACCTTTATTTAACAATTTTAACTTGTAATTAAATACATAATATGTTGTGACACCTGTAACTTGTCTTGCTTTTAGCATAGGCCTCCCCCAAGACCTTCAAGAGTGCACTTGTGGTCTAATTCCCGACGAGCAACAACCGGGTTGGGGATAGGGGGGATTATGTATTGTTTATTTGCATTTAAAGAGTTTATTTCTACAGGTACTTTTTCTTTAGGAAGAGGACAGTCGATTAAATAATATTTTGTCCAAAAAAATATTAGTACTTATTTTGGGCTGTCGGTTAAGTTTATAAATATACACATTTTTAAAATATAATATTAGCCATACGTAAATCATGATCATCATTATCGGCCTTCTTCTAGAGGAGAGACGATATGGGGCGTAGACTCACCACGCTGCACCAATACGGGTTTAGGATGACAATGTTTTATTCATTAGCTATCACGATTTTACTAATATTTCTTTTCACCTAAGATTTGTTATAAAATCATATACAATAAAATAACAATACCTAGCTTATAAATTATAATAAAGCTTATATTAAGTATTGTTGATATTAAACTAGATTCGTTTCCTGCAGCATCTCTCATAACACCATGCAAGCCCGCCGACTCCGCCTGCGTGATGTCCTCCACCAAGAGCGCGATAGGCGTATTCGCGAGGGGCGTGCCCGAGATGGGAATCAAACCCGTGGACCCGTTACACTTGCCACTCATCGAAAGCAACCATGCGGGCCTCAAGCTGACCTTTAAGAACACTGTGATCACCAACCTCGGGAACTGCGAAGTGATAAGTGTTAAGTAAGTATCTGCACCGGTTACAGGGATGTACTACTACGAAGGCATTGGCCAAAGCATTGGCGTCGTATTCACGGTGGATATGTAAGACGGAGGTCCTAGGTTCGACATCCGGTTGGGCCAATTGAGATTCTCTGAATTGGTGCAAGTCTGGTTGGGTGTAAACTTCAGCCGTGGCTTGTCACCACCCTACCGACAAAGACGAACTGCTAAGCAATTTAACGTTTCGGTACGATATCGTGCTGAGTCTGGATATCGTTCTAATCCAAATAAGTTAGCCCGCTTCCATCTTAAATTGCATTATTACTTATCATCAGGTGTGACTGCAATCATAGGCGAACTCCTCAAGTAGGTAATGGTATGTAGTTAACACAGGTTGGCTGTTCCTGTTTATACGCAATATCATATCACTTACGATCAGATGGGTTACCATCTGTTTGGTTTGTCAATAATAATATATTGTAATGTAAATAAATAAACGAGTCACAGTCGCCTTTCGGTTTTAAAGCCACCAAACTCGCTTGATAATTATAGTTATCCATATAAAGTTACAAACATCAAAACTTGTTCAGTAAACTTTATAATCCGAAAGTCAGATTTAGCTGGTTCCTGGCTGATATGAGAAATTTACTAAAAAACGTAATCGTTTGTACGTTAGTCGGGAATTTTGTCTAGAGATCGATATAGTTAACATATTTCGGAAATTCCTGATGGATGTCATTATACAATGTCCATGAGAGTAAGGCTCTTGTCTGTCGAATGTATCTATACCCATAAATAAAATTGAAATGTCTGTTTGTAATATCAAATAATCCCTTGAGCGGTGAGGCACATTTCCCTATCGCATACTATTTCCACTCGCGCGCACATTAATGACTTATACTACTTTTTCTACAAAATAAAAGAAACATCCAGACTATTTTGACAGGCCGAGTTGCGCAGTGGGTAGTGACCCTGCTTCTGCGTCCTAGGCTGTGGGTTCGATTCCCACATCTGGAAAATGTTTGTGTGATGAGCATGGATATTTTCCAGTGTGTAGGTGTTTATCTATATCTTATAAGTATTTATGTATAATATAATTATATAAAAATATTCATCAGTTATCATAGCACCCATAATACAAGCTACTTACGAGTACGCTTAATTTGGGGCTATATAGCGATGTGTGTAATTGTCCTATAATATTTATTTATTTATCCAGTTTCTGTAAACGGTATTCGCGGTAGTTACGTCAAAAATTAAAATGTTTTGTTTGTCTGTCTGTTTTTTCTCCCGGCTAATCGTTGAAATGGTTGTATGTAGGTACTTTAAGATTAGTTTTTTAATTCTACATGTTCGATATAGCGGGCGTAAGCTAGTAGGTACCTTCCACTGTAATACAGATGTAGGCAACAAACAGTTAACTACATGTACGTCATGTAAGTCGAAATAAAAATCTTAAACATTAATTAATGCGATTAACGTATAAACTTTTAGATCTAATCTGAAAAGACTAAAAACGAAATATGATTCGCTTACAATATCCTACAATTAAGAAGTGCTAACGAGTATGAATCGTTGATAAGTTTACGATTAGATTAAAAATAGACAACGACTAATTTAAATAAGTTTTTATTGTATTTACAAAAAGTTAAAATTCGTATAATTGGTAAGTTAGCTGAGCGCACTGTAATTTATTCCCGCTATAAGGAAATCCGACGTAAAATCTTTATTAAATTATGATTGTTTTAGTACACTAAACAAAAAATGTAATCTACCTACTTATTGTATTAACCTCCACTAACTGTTTCATTTTACAAACTATTTACTTATTAATGATATATAAAAATATATATTAAATTTTTTTATTCTATATAAAAATAAATTACAGTTTTTTTGTTTATTGTTCCATATCCAATTTGCAAAACTATACTTTTTTAATAAAAATCATATACATCTGTAATAGTAAGTATTTTTGAAGATTTATTGTATTGTTGTTTTGTTTTTTATTTCACAAGGGAGGTTCGAGGCCAAAAAAAAGTATGAAAAACAGCTGAATAATTAATAAACAAAACAACATAGGTATGAACATGAGACTGCATTTTCTAGTTCAAAAAATACCCGCGTATTTCAAGTAGTATTTATATATTGTCCTATAATATTTAATATTTATTATTATTTATTAGTATATTTGATAAGAAGAAATAAACTTAGTCCATTGCACTTGTCAATCACCTTTGAATTAAAATGGTGACTTTTTATGTTATGACATTCGATCCGGTTATTGGTTCGGTGGTTTCAAACTTGTTCATTTTAATCCATCCAATTAGAAATAATAGTCTTAGCAAAAAGTTCAAGTTATGTAGACGAAGTATCTGTATGTAATAAAAATATTAGTACCTAAATTCTTACACGTTAATAAATACCATAAAAGAAAAAAATCCTCACTAGGGATAAAAATATAAGTTTTAGACACAAACGAAGTACTTTCTTCTCGATGTTTTCTGCCATATAGAGTAGCGGTAGATTGACTACGCATTGACAGGCTTGACTGCGCTTACCAACTTGAAAGAAATGAAGCGAGTCCATTCACGAAAAATTCAGTTTTGTAAAAGTTTGAAAACAAGCGGCCTTTGTTCTTTCTCAGGCTCTAAACTATCTCTGTCCCAAATATCATTTAAATCGGTTCAGTAGTTTAGGCGTGAGCAACAAGCACGTAGTTATTTTCGCATTTATATTATTGTATTAGTATAGTAACATTACATAAAAAATTTACAGCATTAAAAAATTGTTAGTTTCTAAATGGCTCTATTTAGTGAAATCTTACTTCGAAACTGATAGGTCGAACATATTTAAAATTAAATCTTATTGATATAAACAAGTAATAAAAAAGTTTTTAGCAAAAAAATTTAACCGACTCAAAACGCACTAAAAAGTAAAACATAACTGCGTCATTTAGTTGCTTTAATTTACTTAAGCATATCTAAGAAGTCGGTGCCAGCCAAGGTGTCTACATTAAGGACGTTACCTAGAATCCACAAATAGCTTTACTACGTTAAATAAGTCCTTAAACTTGGCTAAGTAAATTAAAGCAACTAAATGACGCAATTTTTTACTTTTTAGTGCGTTTTGAGTCCGTTAAATTTTTTTGCTAAAAAGTTTTATTCTTTATTTTTAAGTGATTTATCGACTCGTAACCTATGTATCTAGTTTACATTATACGGCACTTGTAGCTAAAAAGCCACCGACATTTACACAAAAACCGAAATTGCAGCTTTTTAATAAAAAAGAATTATCACAATCGGACGACTCTGTAAAAAGTTATACATAAAAAAAATATATATTCGTGTCGAATTGAGAACCTCCTTCGTTTTTTTTTGTCGGTTATAAAGTAGTCAGGCAAGTTGTTTTGTATAATGAAAGAACTTATAATAAAATCCTTACTGACAATATTTTTTAATCTATATATATTTTATTTAACAGGCGGTGGTTCATTCTACATCACGTCAAACAATCATTACTGTGTACAAAAAATAATTTAGGTCTTTAGTAGGGGTCATTATGTGTACGCTGTCCATTCAGTTTTTGTACTTCATACGCGTTGAACTCTTTTACAAGTCCAATACCTGCAACACCCAAAAATTTGCCAACTTAACTAGGTACTATTTTATTTTAAGCTCTTTTTGACAATAATGGTTGACTTGGCTTAGAATTTTATTTGGAAATTTTATTTAGATACGAAAAACATAACAACGCCATATATTGTACTGGTTGCTGAATCGATACAGTTTTTCATTGTCCCAAAACACAAATAAAAAAACATTTTCTATAATAAAAACCTACATCAATTAATAGTCCTTAATAGTCCCGGAAATTCCCGTTTCCGAGATTCAGATTATATACCTACGTGTATCTACCAGATTGCTTGCTGGTTTAAAGCTATTAGAATCTTAATAGCTCGATATGTATGAACTCAAATTCTAGAAGATAAAGGTTCGATACCCGCCTTTTTGTTGACGTATTCTTTAAGCTTTATTATATTTTTGACTCTGCCTGTCTGGCTTGTTATTCTAACTATAAAAATGAAACAACCAATTAGAGTTCTGATTCGATGCGCGCAGAAATTGGGATAATATAGCTTCTTCTAGTTTGAATTATTTATTATATTTGTCTCGTCTAAAGTCTGCAAAACTGTTAACTCGTTCAAGGCCACTTCAATAGCACTTGTTAATTACACAAATAAATAGAACAAACGGATAAATAATAACGTTAAATATTTAGTTCTACTGTGTAAATGTTGACTAGTTTATGATATAACGTGGGAGTGAGGATATACCGATATGTATCATATATAAATAGGTTATCTAGATATACATAGCACGAGAAGGGGATCTACGCGGGTGAATTGGTGCACAACTAGCATTTATAACATGTATAACATCATCATCATCATTATCAGCCTATTAACGGCCCGTTACAGAGCTAGGCCTTCCTCCTTATAGAAAAGTGTAGAAGAGAATATGGAGCGTAGACCCAACACGCTGCTCCAATGCAGGTTAGCGGGCGTAGGGTGATAATGTTCCATTTATTAACGGTCAGGTGTTCATGTAAGTGAGCGGGACTTAACGTGCGTTCCGAGGCACGGGGTGTAACATCGCTAACCTTCCGACTACGGGCTTGTAATGTACACAAAATTTCATAGAATAATGAAGAACTTTTTCCGCGATCCGACCTAGGAATCGAATACAGGACGTCGTGATCGGAGTCACACAGGCTAACGACTAGAACAACGAGGAAGTCAAAATAGGAATAGCTATAGAGAATCCCATATCTTCCTACACACAAAGTTCTTCCCATCTATAACTATTGGGTATCTTCAAGTCTACAGTGATTCAAGCTACATCTTCGATTACTATCAGGCGCGTCTTCAGACTGCTTTTTGACATTTCGTATTCAATTTTATATTATATATAATTATTCTAACACTTAAGAAATGTCACCGTGACAAAACACAAGAAAAATACCATTATTAGCTAATAGTTAATAGACTATATTTACATTGTAAATAAGAGCTTTATCCTTATTCCTTGATCTGTGTAATTAGTATTTAAATACTGGCTGAATTAACTGTAATAGCGAACTCTGTTTTCTAAGTACATTGTACCAACACTATAGTAATTAAGCATACAATATGATTTTCTTGTTTTACCTCGTTAGTTTGTGAGGGGAAATCTTTTTAGTTAAATTAAATTAACTTCTTATCGACTACAAGTTGGCCCTTGACTGCTATCACACACCTGATGTTAAGTGACAATGCAATCTAAAATGGAGGCGGGCTAATTTGTTTGGAGTACGATGAAATCCGCACTCCTATCGGTTTCTACACGACATCGTACCGGAACGCTAAGTCGCTTGGCAGTAGGTCCTTGTCGGTAGGGTGGTAACTAGCCACGGCGAAAGCCTCCCACCAGCCAGACCAAGACAAATTAAGAAAAATCCCAATCTGCCCCGCCGGGAATCGAACCCAGGACCTCCGTCTTATGAATCCACCACGCATACCACTGCGCCACGGAGGTCGTCAGATATATTTTAATTTAATATTGCTTGCCTTGTTGATCTAGTGGTAGTAGAGGTTAGGGGATTGAAGGTGGTAGTGGATTCGAATTCTGAGTCGCTAATAGGCTGATTAGTTTAGATTGATTAGTTTAGGCTAGTTCCGTCAAACTATGGAAGCTATATATATGTGTACATAGTTCTAGATCAATTAAATATAATAATTTACATCAAATTAGTTTAGTTAGTTACTTAGTGATAACTAATTAATAACAACGTAATGGAGAATGATAAAAAGTGGTTCGTTGAAAAAATAACGTTGACAATAGTAAGTAATTACAGATCATTAAGTTAACTATCTCTTATGATGACATATACGTAATAGGATGCTGCGGATTAGGTACTACCTGTTACACTAAGCAAAATGAAGCTTAAGAAAGGACATAGATAAAAAATGTATGGAAGTCTTCTCCAGAGATGCCCAGAGATAATATACATGTCATTAAATAAGACAGATCTTCTATTTAAATAGTAATAAAGTTACTTGAAGAAGCAGTCGCAGATAAAGATTATGAAGGTTGATAGAAGTTGAGTTTTCATACTACGACAACGGTCACGTTATTCAGAAATCAGAACACAAAAATCGATTGAAATTCTTATATTTTTGATATATTTTCAATTGATTGCTATGAAACATGGGTAATTGTTTAAAATTCATTGTGTATTTAAATAAAATAGTTAAATATGAGCATACGTTTGGTTAGCCTGGGGAAAATTTTGGCAATGTTCTTTAGTATACTATTGAAAACGGGTCAGACAATTCTGATAAGATTTGAAATAATTCACTTGAGAAACGGAAGGGACTTTAGGTATCAGATGTTTGAGTGCTCGACTGTTGTGTTGACCCAGCTAATAGTATATGTGGCTCTGGGTCATTCTGTGTAACGAGAAATTGTGGGAAAATTGGTGGTGTTATACCCCCGTGCCTTGGATGGCATGTTAAACTGGTTGAGTTTATTATTATTAATATTTGAATTAAACGTTTTCATCCTAAGCCCAATGGAGTAGTGTGGTGAGTCTGAGCTCCACATCCCCTCTATTATATAAAGAGAGGCATGGCCCTGTAGTGGGCCGTTAATAGGCTTTTAATAATGACGATTTCTTGACGGACGATAGGTAGACAATACGCAATGCTTGCTTCATCCTTTTCACAAGTCTCTCTCTCTGGAATTTATCTCTTTGTTACACGATGTACCCGGCACCCGCACGTTGAATCCATGGAGGTTAAGATATTCGTGTTATTAGTGAATATTTCAAAGGAGAAACTGTTGAGTTTCTTGTGAGCTCTTCTTATGAGAGCTGGTGATAGAGTCTACAAATAGTCTAATATGACTTTTCAAGTGCTTGTAAACTAAACTACTACTACCTACTTAAAATAAATGAATTTTGTTTTGTTTTATCAGATACGACCCCGTTAAGATGAAGCAGGTCGTCGAGATAAAGTGCAGCGTGGTGATGAACGGCGATTACATTTTAGACGGCCAGCTGATCATCATGCCAGTGAAAGGCAAAGGACCCTTCACTATCACTGTTGGTAAGGATTTATTTACGCCATCATAATGATTATCAAACTATTAACTCAATTGACACGACACAGGATTCGAACCCAGGACCTCGTGATCGAAGTCACATAGCCTACATAAACGAGGCAGTCGTTTGTATGCGTACAGGTTAGTAGGTAAGTTGCGAGCTCCCTAGCAAGCGAGCTTGCAATGTTCATGTTAGCCGGGTGGTGGAAAACTGCTATTCTAAGGATAATCATTAGTATATTACTCGTGCCAAATTTTGAGTTCCCTCTGAAGTTGCAACACACCGAATTGTGTTCAGTGGTGCTGAGAACTATTTTGTACTATGAAATATATTTATTTATAGCTTAGGCATAGGTACGTCGTACAAATCTTCCAGCTCACTCGAACAGGAATATCTGTACGACCTGTTTCAATAGCTATGGGTAAGGATAAGGCCAGATCTTCCTCCTTATAGGAGAGATTTGAAGTTTAGATTTAGGTATTGTTTCAAACGGGTTGGCGGGTTTAGATTTGGGTAATAATCGGAAATCATTATTAATATAATAAATATATAAATAAGTAGAGAACGATCATTATCATGTATTATTATAATAGTCCCAAAGTTAATGTGCTCTCCGAGGAATGAGGATTTAACATAAGATTTTCACTTCACAGAACTTCATGTATGTATGTAGTATGGAATATTCAGACAGTGCGAAAGGTTCGAACTTATGTTCGTACAATATTTTATTTTATTAATATAATTATTGGTTAATGTTGATACCAATAATTATATTTAATATTATTATTGAATAATTTAATTCCATTTAATAAAATCCTGTTGAATTTGCTAGATGACCTCTACATCAAAGGCAGCTTCGGCTTGGAGACGGTGACGGGCAAGGACGGCAAGCCGCACTGGCACATCGCGAAGAGGCGTCACTCTTTCAAAGTGCTGACGCGCGCCCACTTCGACTTCAAGAACCTTTTCGACGGCAACAAGGCATTGGGTGCGTAGTCCTATGATAGAAACATACTAAGTGCAGATACTTATTTCGGTCCCTATTATATTTTATAGAATTTCAAAGCATCAAAAATTTTACGTCGTGTAATTCTTAAAGCAATTAGTTTATTAGAAAAATTGCTATGTACTAGTAAAAGGTGCACTGCAGCTTTTTAGACGGTCTGCGTGGTGCAGCAGTATACGAGATTAATTTATGAAACATCCTGGGTTCGATTACCAACTGGACTAATTGGGAATTTCTTGATTGGGCCAGATCTGGCTGGTTGTGGCTAGTCACTACCCTAGTGGCAATGACGTACCGAAAAGCGATTTAGAATACGGTCGTGTCGAAACCGAAACGACAAACACTGAAAGAAAAAAACGACTTTTTTACACACAAGACGGGATAACCTTACGGGCTTGTAAAATAGCGTACCTATTTACCTATTCTTGAAATAAATAATTATGATTTAGAGTTTCAAAAAGAGGGTGGGTTTCATCCTATATAGTTACTCCGCTTCCATCTTAGATTTCATCTTCATTACTTGCATATGTGTCATACTGATAGCAGTGAAGACTTAACTTGTAGTGAATAAAATGATTGTAGCACTCAAAGCAATAACGAAATATTTAAGAAAAAATATGCAGATACTAAATATTTTTTATTTTATTCAGGTCAACCAGTCCTAGACTTTGCAAACACCCAATGGAAGGACGTGATGGAAGAAGTAGCGCCACCCGTCGTCGATGCCTGTATCAATGAGTTGGTCGACCAAGTTGAAGCGCTGTACGCCGCTGTGCCGGCTTCCGATCTCACTCTATAATAATTATGATGTACTTAGTCCTTCGGTTACCAATAAAATAAAGGACAGTGGAATTTGAAGTGGAAGAATTCTAATTCGGAAAGGTTAATGTATAATTATTATTAGATGTTAAAACCTTTTATAACCAAAGCTTTATAAGAGAATTTTCTATTGATAAACTAATTTCGACAAGGTCTTTGTTTTTGTTTTACCTTTTTTTCCAACCTAAAGTTTGAAACCAATTTCCGTCGAACCCAACAAATATCGACATACCTAATACCTCAGTTAGCCTTAAAACTAACAAGAAAATCGCAGTAGAATGAAACTCATCAAAAAATCACGAGAATATCATACAAATGAAAGGAAAAATAAATTAAGGGCGATCTGAAGTCGGGAAGGGGTAGGGGTTGAGGGTTTAGGGGTAAAAAACGGATTTTCTCGATTTCCGGCAAATTTAAAAGTCCTATGGAAAAGAGTTGAATGACAAAGTTGTAGGTAATAAAAAGATCTAAAACTTTTGTTTCTACACTTTTTTCACATAACCTCAAAACTTGTGTGAAAAATTCAAAAACCAAGTTTTTCGCTTTTTATTTTTATCTTTGATGAAAACTTGCCTTCTTATGTCCCAAACACGCTATAATTTATTGGATTCGAAATATTTATTTTTTCACCTTATTTTGAATGAATATCGAAAAAATAACCTAATTTTCAACCGAAAAATTGGCCGTTAAAATATAATTTTTTTTTCAAAAAATTGGTGTGTTATCTGTTCGTTGAAATCTCTACTTTCCGATAATGAAAATATCCAATAGTGAAATTAAAAAACGATAAACTTAGTTTATGAATTATTCACATAAATTTTGAGGTTATGTGAATAAAGTGTATAAACAAAAGTTTTAGATCTTTTATTACCTACAACGTTGCCATTCAATTCTTTTCCATGAGACTTTTAGTTTTGCCGGAAATCGGGAAAAACCGTTTTTTACCCCTAAACAAAAAAAAACGAAAAACTTAGTTTTTGAATTTTTCACATAAATTTTGAGGTTATGTGAATAAAGTGTATAACCAAATTTTTAGATCTTTTTATTACCTACAACTTTGCCATTCAATTCTTTTCCATGAGACTTTTAGTTTTGCCAGAAATCGGGACAAACCGTTTTTTACCCCTAAACAATCACCCTCTACCCCTTCCCGACCTCAGATCGCCCGTAATTTATTTTTCCTTTCATTTTTATGATATTTTCCTCCTTTTCCAATGGGTTTCATCCTACTGCGATTTTATTTGATTTCAAAAATTAAATGCACTGGTTTATAAGCATTTTGAACCAACTGTGTGGTCTCAGAGTTACGTAAGCATTTACGAAAACTCTCCATTCTTGTATCAAGAATAGAATATAGGGAACTATATTCTTATCCCTATTCTGGAGATTATTACAATCAGATAATGTAAAACGATATTCAATATGTCCATAGACATATTTTTAATATGTCTTTATATTCTCTCTCGATAATGGTCAATTGTATCAATAGCAAGAAGTAGTGCCTTGGTTTGTATGATTAGTAGATATTCTATGGCAAACAAGGTGCCCGTGTCTGTGGTTAATGGTTAATTGGTTAGATTTATGTACCTACTACCTATAATCTATGGTTTGTTTGTTGTGATTGTGACTTTTTCTAAGATTTTAAAATAATTAGGAAACTAAAATGCTTTGCCCTGAAATTTGGAATTTTCCAGCGCCGAAAGTGATTTGCTCAACAAAAAAATGTTTAACGCTCAATTCTGTGTCTAGAATTTTAGAACTGAATCATTTTTATAGAAGTGCGATCATAACCTGTCCAGATGAGTTACACACGCCTCAGTTCATCGAAGACAGCTTATTAAATGATAGCGAATACTATAAAGTCGCGAACTGCTCCTTAACAGAGTTCTTGGACCCCGTCTTCATACAAAAATTTATAAATACCGGTAAACTATACTGTCTGACAACCAATACTAACTGTATGATACAGAACTCTGCGGCCGTGACTCCAGACGGGATTCTAACGTTGCATATTACAGAAAGCACATATCAAACCTTAGGTATTGAAGGTACGAAACGCCCTCACAAATTTTATCAAATAGAAATTCCTTTGAAAGATATAAAGAACAAAGGCAGAGTTAAAACAGCCTTAGAAAAGTTAAAGTTGTTTGATTTTAACATATCCTGGGTGCCAGATACGGATAATGTATGCCCATCATCAATAGCCAAATACTTCTGTGATAAAAATTATAAAGTATCCAGTCACAGCATGGTGATAGAAAGACTAGCTCCAGATATAAAGGAAGTTCCTACGCTACATGATTCAGATATTGATGAAATAGTAGAATGGATGGGCATGTTAGCGCATAGTGCTGACTTGGCACCAACTCAGAGTTACATAAGCACTTACACAGAGCCTGAATGTAGCGAGCCAATTAAAACATCAAGAATATCAATTCTCATTGTTAAAGGTTTCTTAACGCCCAACATTCTACTTAACACCTGTAAACTGTTAGAAGATTATGTGAAATCCAGAGATTTGAAACACTACTGGGTATCTCTAAGTATACAGAGTGTAGAAGAAAGTCTATGGCAATGGAATACAAGTAGTCCTAGAATATTTCAATCTCAGAATGCTTCATGTAATATTTTTTTCACTCCGGAAAGCCACACAATATACACAGTGGGACAATTAAAATATACATAGTTATAATTTGTTTTATTTTATTACTTCCTGCTTTTAAAACTTGTGGAATCAAGTTGTTAGCAAGTTGTTGTGAAAAATTAAAAATCTTACTTAAAAAATTGCAATTGCCAATAGTCAGACCTAGACCATATGGTACATAAATTAAACAATTCTTTAATTTAGAATTTATTAAAAAAAAAACAAACCCTCAAGCTGACACGATATTCTATACAATATCATATTGCCCTGAACCAAATAGTTATTATATATTAACATACTAAAGCAAAGCCAAGAAGACAAAATAATATTATGATGGTTTTTAAATCTATTTATTAATTTGTCTCAATGGCTTTACTATAGTTTACATAATTTGTTCTTTTTTAAATACATCTAGGAATGCTAAACATAGGCACTTTAAGGATATTGAGAAAAGGACGAAGGATAATTTCTGATTTTTTTTCTAGATTTAAACATTACTTATATTAAATACTTAGGGAAGTAATTGTTTCCTACCAACTGATATTATTCAGTAGATATTTTTTTGAAAGTACAACAGTTCAAACAACTTTTCATTACAGAGATATCTTAAATGCTTTTAATGGGCTATATTATGCCTGTATGTATATTATTTAAAAAGGATTACCCAATGACAATTATTATATAATGCCTATAGCTACATTATATTTGTGATATTTAGGTATAAGCTATCACTTACAAACTGGGAGATTAAAAAAGAAATAACAATTCAACAGTAACCACATATTATTACTACAATTATACTTTTCTAGAGAAAAAAGGGTACTTTCATTGACTACAAATATTTTATAAAGTTAAATTATTATCTTTCTGTAGAAAAGTAAAATTTTGGAATAAGCTTAAATTTTCTATCAGAGTCAGTACCTGATAATAAGATTTCATCATGATTATCAGCCCATTAATGGCCCACTACAGGGGCAGACCTCCCTCATATAGAGATATGGAGTTTAGAACCTCCATGCTACTGCAATGCGGGTTGGCAGGCTGACAGTGACAATGTTTAATAATATTTACATAATATGAATTGAATAGCACAGAAATAAATCTAGATCAGATGAGCAATATTTATCTTTACTAACAATATTTATTGACAGGTGATAAGTGGCAACAAAAGTCACAGTTATACCAATTGAGAAATGAGTGAAAACTAAGTGTACCAAAAACTATTGCACATTATAATAATAAACATTTTAAATATAAATCAGCCACAATGATCTAGTTACTGTTGAAGTTGAGATTGCAGACATTGGGCCAATCATTGTAACTGTTAACACAAATCTACAATTTGGCCAGTCCAATGACGCCGCACGCGATGCGAGCGCCAGCGTTCCCAGTGGTCTTGCTCAGCTCGTGGCCTCCGATGCCCAGGTCGTCCGGGTCTGCGTGCACCACCAGCGTGCGACCAATGATGCTGTTTGGCCCGACAAGCGAGATCTGCGAATCTTGGATGCATACCTAAAATTTAAATGAAATTGATACCTTTGATTATTGACCTCTATATTTTTTAAAATAATACTAAGAGGATGATATAAAAAAATCTAATCATACATAATACTGAAGATTTAAATTGGTTTCTTATCGAATGTATCCACTGTGAAGAAAAGTTATTAAGTATTGTAATAATCATTATTACCGGAACTGATTTCATTAAATTGCATTATTAGTTATGTTCTATCAGTAAACTAATTTTTATAAATAATGCTGTGAAAAATGTTTTCTACACCATTATCCATATATTTTATCTAGGAATCCATTTGTAGATAGACTATTTACTACAAATTTGCTTCTCTACTATCTACTGCACTTCGATTCTTTACAAATGTTGTTAGAGCTCAAGATTCTAGTTTTTAAAAATAGAAAAAAAAAGCTAACCTTAGTGACTCCACCGTCACTTGTGGTCTCAATGTTGCCGAGGTCACCGATGTGGCGCACGGCGGCGTCCGGGGCCCCGTGATCCTGCTTCAGAGGATTGAAGTGAGCTCCCGCAGACGTACAGCCGTTGGTGTTGTCGCCAAACTCGTGCACGTGGAAACCGTGCAGGCCCTGTGACCAACAAGATAGATATTTTTAAATACAGAATATACACTCTCTGTCTATTATATAATGGAACAAATTTCTACTGAATAAGAGCACTGAGCAGTACTAGTAGTATACATCAGAATATACTATTTTCTTTATCTATAGGTCTAATACCTTAATGGGTAATTCTTGTTTTACATGTAGATCTATACTAATATTATAAAGAGGTGAAGTTTGTAAATAAAGATCTTGTTGGGGCTAATCATCTGAACTACTGATCCAATTTCAAAAATTCTTTCACCAGTAGAATGCTACGTTATCGGTGAGTCTCATATGTGTGAGTGTCATGTAGGCTATACTTGTATTGTATATATTATCCGAGTTATCACAGTTTTTGTCGCGCGAGTCGGACCATGAAATTTATTAAATCGGCTTTATGCGCGTACGCTGCTTTAGCTATTGGATATAATTGAATACATTGTACGAAAACTTTATGCATCTTAAAAAGTTCTACAAAAAAAGTCCACAATAGCATATATCTATCTTTTATATTTTGGCAGATATATAACTTTTTGTGTTTTAAAAAATCATTATTTATACAACTAAACTTAAAAAATCTTAAAAAAACTTCTTTAAATAAATTATTTAATAATGACAAGAATATAGAGATAAGATTTGCCTTTTACAGTCTGTTAATTAGTTATATAGTTTCGGAGGTATTACAAAATTTCTAAAAAGCGCGACTCTAAGGTAATAAATCATTTAATTCATATGCTTAAGTTTACATCATTATTTATACAACTAAACTTAAATACTTATATCTATAGTATATCTATTATGTAGATCTTTAGTATACGGGACGGGACAGAGGATATTACTTGACGGGTATCTATTAAAAATTGAATTGAGGGGGATAGCAGGAAAAGAGCACACTTTATATGAAAGTCTGTCTTTAAAATTAAAAGAGTACCTAAGAGGTTTTCACGCGGACGAGGTCGCGGGCGACCGCTTGTAATATATAATCTAAATTTCAGAAACATCAACATGTAATGTAATTTGTGTTTAAATATAAATTTCCAAAAAAAAAAAAATACTAAGCAAGGCTCTGTGAATCAGGTAATTTGTATAAATATGACACTTGGATAACTGGGGAGTATACTATGATGGGTATTATTACCATAGTACCACAGAACACATAAATAGTATAAAACTTCAGAAACATCAACATGTAATGTAATTTGTGTTTAAATATAAATTTCCAAAAAAAAAATACTAAGCAAGGCTCTGTGAATCAAGTAATTTGTATAAATATGACACTTGGATAACTGGGGAGTATACTATGATGGGTATTATTACCATAGTACCACAGAACACATAAATAGTATAAAACTGGATGAAACCAGTTTTGTATGATCAAATTAATATTGTTTTTACACCCAGAAGTTTGAACTCAGTATAAGAAAACTGTTATGTGTATTTTGGTTTCGCAATTTTGTTATACCTAACCATTATTAATAAAAATAATTACAATAGATGTATTAATATCTTAGAATATATCTTATCTACTCTAAACAGTTAATAGCAATACAAAATGGATAAATAGAAGTACAAAGTGGGAGCTATTACTTGTTTGAGTAATTAATATTCAAGTAACAATATATTATAAAAGGAAATCACGTCATTATCATACAAGGTCAATGAGGAGTTTTATAAATACATTTATACCTGTGTCATTGCAGTGACTGGCAAATTTATCACTATGTTATTTTTTATTAATAAAATTACAGTAAGTAGGTTAAGTATAGATAAGCTCACACTTGACAGCAATCTTACTGTAGAAAGGTCTAAGTTATTCCAACAATTGGCATACTGTTTACCATTTATTTTCTTTTAAATAAAAGAAAAATTTGTTGACCTATAAAATATTTAAATAATAATTTATTGTGGGCTCACAAATATCATCTTACTAAATATGACTGTTAATGTGTTTCCCCACAGTTAGTAGTAAAATCCAAACTTCGAAGACCCATTAACTAACTCATCAAGGAGTGAAGTGGCAGCTCACATACATTTCTGTTACGCCTGATCCTTGAATGGTTAAACTCTTATTGCAACTCTTAATGGTAGTAATTTGACAAGTAAAGATACAATGCAAGTAGAGTTGAGAACTTGCTTACAACCGTTTCATACCTTTGCAAGTCCCTTGACTTCACCGGAGACCACTACGGGAGCTTTGTCATCCTGAAAATAAAAAATGTTGATGTTATATGATATGACTTGGTAGGATCTTTGGACCTGCTTCTAAGTACTTCTGTTCAGCATATTTCTAGTTTGTAAAACAAACAATTTTCATTTTTCACCCAAATCAGGTTGTAGTGGATCTTTTGAGTGTAACAACAAAAAATGTACAGTTTTTGATATCACATTCATTTTCAAAAATTATAATATGCTAAAGTGTGGTTAAAGTAAATAAAGAATCAAATAAGATTGAAGATTGGTAAATGTTTTATATCAGTAGTATATGGCGGGTTACTGTGGAGTTGTGGACCACAATAAAGGTTATCTTAATTATGCTAAGTATAAATTCCATAATATCATTAAATAGTAGCAATAGTTTTTTCTGTCTTTACCTGCAACATTGCTGAAGTACTTTTTACTTTTCAGAATCAAATTTCCTTTTCAGGATAAAAGTACTATATATTTTTTATACAACACAAACAACATGTAAGAATGACAAAGGGAGACATGATGAAAAAAAATCAGTATGACCTTTCAATTTGGTAGTTTGATTTTTTCAAGACATTATTATGTTTTTGGTAGCATCTTCATATCAAACCCATCAAAATAGATATCATTAGAGAACAGAAGCTACTCTGTCAACTGGGTTATAAATTACATGTTTTATGAAAATAAAATAATAAAAGGGAATTATTAAAATTATTCCTGTGTTTGAGTAAAAGAAATAATAGTTAAGTAAAGTACTGTAAGAACATTGAACATTCTAGAAAAACAGAACACTTGATATTTACCTACATTACACAGTAAGTATATACCTACACTTCGATAACAATACTTAAGTACAGAGGTCACTTGGTAACTACTTATTGCGTCAGGGATCCTTGGCAAGGTCAAAATAATTAAAGTAAATTAATAAATACCTTCTGGTCGAAAAACACGGTGCCGGTGACATCTCCGTTCAACACGCAAACCGCTCGGACCGGCATTATGCAATGCTTTAAGTTTATCTTTAGGTTTTAAGTTAGATGCTCAAGGTACAGGTTATTGTAATTTTATTTAGCAGAAGATAGGGTTGAAAAATGTCTATAAATTACTTTGAACTCTTTGCACAAATGTAATAAACTATTGTGAAATTGTGATAAGAATTAAGAATGCAGATTCGGAATTCACAATTCTTATTCTTAACACAGAAGAAATAGAAAATTGTTGTTTCACGAAATGTCACGTAAGTCACGTCAATCCAATCATACTCAATATATTCCGACGTTTTCAATGGACGTTTCCGATTGTCTATGCCGCAATCCACAGAATATATTATCCACAGAACAAAATACTGGCAATTGGCAATTCTGAAGTTTGAGGTACCTAATTAAGAATTGTCAGCACTGTCAGTGTCAGTGTCATAAAATTAAACTAAAACACAAAAACAAAAAATAAAAAATAATTTACCAACTAACCAAGTAAATGCCCGCTGAGTAAATCCAGGAATTATAACCAAAACGATTGAATTCAATATTGCTTATTAAATTTAATAAATTAACGCGGCAGATATGGACGAAAACTTAGCTTTTGCCTCGCAGGCGCCTAGTGTAAGTTCATTATTTTTTTCAGTCATCGCTTTCATGATATTTTATTTTTAAATATAATTTAAATAATTCATTCGACTTAATTTTTTTACAGGTTGTGGGTAGTGGACTGCGGTCTCAAATTATTGAAGAAAGACCTAGGGTAAGAGCCACTAGATATGCGTTTCGTTTCGTTTACATTGTGTTTGCAGGGGTAAAGACATGCGTAGAAATTAATTTGTCAGAACAAAAATACCGAGCGCTCATTCATCAGTGTATCTTGTGCATGCCTCAAGATAAGTATATCATCGTTATCAGTCTATTAACGGCCCAGGCCCCCCTCCATGTAGGAGTGAGGATACATTTTTTATCTACACTTTATACCTAAATTAGAGGATGCCCGCAGTTTCAGCCGCGTAATTCTCGTTTCTGTGGGCATTTCGGGATAAAATGTGGCCTCCATGTTATTTTGATGTGCAAGTAACCTACATTATGAAGTTCCATTAAAATCCAGTTTTTGCATGAAAAAATAACAAACATCTATCCATACATATAAACTTTAGTCTATGAGGATTGATTGTCATAAGACTCATGTTTAATTATGTATGTCATATTTATGGTCCATCCATTGGTGGTTGGTTGGTGGATGGTCTTTGCCAGAAGACCTGAATAATCTTTGCCAGAAGAGACCAGAAAGTGCAAGCCTTTTTGACGACCTCCGTGGCATAGTGGTATGCGCGGTAGATTTATAAGACGGAGGTCCTGGATTCGATTCCTGGTGGGGCAAATTAAGATTTTTCTTAATTTGTCTTGGTCTGGCTGATAGGAAGCTTTCGCCGTGGCTAGTTACCACCCTACTGACAAAGACGTATCGCCAAGCAATTTAGCGTTCCGGTACGATGTTGTGTAGAAACCGAAAGGGGTGTGGATTTTCGTCCCACTCCTAACAAGTAAGCCCGCTTCCATCTTAGACTGCATCATCAATTAACATTAGGTGTGATAGCAGTCAAGGGCCAACTTGTAGTTGATAAAAAAAAAATGGCCTGATACAACTTAAGTGTAATGCAATGGGCTCGTCATGGAAACTCTGTCTTTAAATAATAAATAAATACAAAATTCCTTCCAGATCACAAATTACCAAAGCTAACTTAATGTTAATAAAAAATTTACAAACTTGCATATTTCATCCTTAACACACAAAACTAAAGCCTGTGTCATAATAATAATATTTAGTTTTAAGACCTGATATGTTATGACATATATCCTATGTATATGACCTGTATTTTGAGGAGGTTCCTTATTCCAACACACCACAGCCCTGATCATCAGTCGATTGGGCCTCCAAGCTCCGCAGCAGATGGACTGGATTTTTTAAGTCCAGATTTAATTGAAAATGTTTGAAAATTGAAAACATAATTAAATAATGAGTTAATAATAAAAAAAACATATATTATGTTTAGTTTCTTTTATTTAATTTTATAGGTGTTTCTTAAGTTTAGTTTATTTATCTTATCTTTTATTTTATATTACAAATTGCAGATATGCCCTCTCTGCTCGTCAGAAGTAAAGCTGTTCTTCATACATTTCAATGAGAAGTTATTAATGTGTGAAAATACAGAATGTGAGTTCCCATTTGGTTGTGAAGAGCTCCAGTTTGTAAGAGTTAAACATGGAGAGGAAATGAGTGATTCAATATCAGTGCACTCGCGAAGGCACATGTCACCCACAAACTCTGTTAGTTCCACAACTTGTATGTCAGATATTGAGAGACTCAACCGATTGTGTGAGTCAGACGATAGTGAACCAAACAGAAAGCAACCATGGACAATAAATAAAAAAAAAACATTCAGAAAATCCTTGCCTACTGTGAAGAATGAAATAAAAACGAAGAAAGGCATTGCAGACTTAAAAGATGTGGCTTTGGAACTGAGTAATTTGAACAAACAAAAAAATATAATCAAAAAGGATCAATGGATAAAAAATTTAATGCATATAGAAGATTATTCAGGGTTTAAAATGGTGAAACCGGAGGAGCTCAAAGCTTTCAGTAAAACAGAGGAATCGAAACGTGAACTGAAGATTGATATAGGGCCAGGGAGCAGCGGCTGTATGTCCTCTATTAAAATAGAGATTGCCAACCTAGATCCTGGTCAAAGTCGGGCTGGTACTTGAATTTAGCAATAACAACATGTTTTTCATGTTGTGTATAAAAGTCCATAAAACTTCATACACTGCTATTTGGTACACACACAAACAGGATTTTTCAAAGTATGAAAAAGAAAGAAATTGCAGTAAAGGGTACGACATCAGTGTCCGCAGGGTGTTAAGTGACAATAATGACTTTATCATTATCGGCCCACTATAGTGCCAGGGCTCCCTCCTTACAGGAGAGGGGATATGGGAGTGTACACCCACCACGCTGCTCTAATGCGGGTTGGCGGGCTTAGGGTGATAATGTTTCATTTATTAACGATCACTATAAGATGTTGATAATAGTGACCGGGACCGACGGCTTAACGTTCCGAGGCACAAGGGTGTAACACGACCAACTTCCAGACTCCGGACTTAGAATGTAGTGAATGTTTCATACAAGAATGAAATTCTCACAATTACTCCATGACCTGACCCAAGAATCGAACCCAGGACCTCGTGATTGAAGCCACATAGGCTAACCACTAGACCAACAAGGGGGTCAATGACTTAGTGAAACTTAATTTATTTCTATTTTAGATTACGTCATTATAAAAATCACTTCAAAATTGTGAAATTTGTGATTACAGTACATAAAAATGTGACCAAGAATGTTGACGTTAACTATTTTTAACAAATGTCAATTATTAGTATTACAAAACTAAGTGGTATGGATATTTTTTCTTATTGGAACTGGTATAAATTGGCCTCTCTCCTGGTACCATGTTATCGTTGAGTTTTGGGACACCATGTATGTAATGTTAAACTCTTGGCTTGGAGCTAGTACTTTACACTCAATGAAGATTGATTTATGTTTAGTTTTAGTTTGAACCTATTGTTTCTTATTAGTTGTTAGTATACTTGTTATGTATTTATATATCAAGCTAGTATTATATATAACATCCAATCGGTTTAGCTTCACACTATGTATCTATTTATTTACATATACTTGAGCCTTTACTTTATTGTCTTATAATGTTTAATATTATGTGTAAAAATATAGATTATTATTTTGTATAATTTTGTACTTGTGATATTTAAAACATTTCTCATGAACCTTACAAATGTTAAAGTTAAATAAATTATGTCAACATAAAACTGTTTTTATTTTCAATCAGAGCAATCAATTGTTTTATAATTGTCTTACATGTCCTGTCCAATGGCCATAAACATCATGATAATAATTAAAAAAAAAATAACCGACTCAAAACGCACTAAAAAGTAAAAAATAACTGCGTCATTAGTTGCTTTAATTTACTTAAGTATATCTATGAGATCGGTGCCCGCCAAGTTTAAGGAACATTTATTTAATGTAGTAAAGCAGTTTGTGGTTCCTTGGTAACGTCCTTAAAGTAGAAACCTTGGCTGGCAGTGAGTTCATAGATATGTTTAAGTAAATTAAAGCAACTAATGACGCAGGTAATTTTGTACTTTTTAGGTTAAGTTAGGTTTTATATTTTTTTGGTAAAATTTTTTATTTCTTACTTTTTGGTGATTTATTGACACGTAACTTACTCGTACTATACTATTATAGTATACTAGCTGATCCGGCAAACGTTGTTTTGCATTAAAAATTTAGATGAAAATTAGATAGTAGGTACTTAGCCGATTATCAGACCTGCCACAAATTTTGCCACGTATTCAGCTTGGTAAAAATCGGTAAAGCCGTTTCGGAGAAGTACGGTAACTAACCGATTCAATGCGGTATACTATTTGACAAACTTTTGTGCCTGGCGACGAACAAATGTTTTGTGGCTCCTCTGGGGCGCCTAACGCCAGGCACTTTGATGGCTCCCCTAAGGCGCCATCCGCCATGTATTGTAATCTATCGCTTTTTTTGTTGTTTACACTTGCTGTAAGTTTAGTCTCCAACCAAAATCGACCGTAAGCGGTTTAATTGTTCGTTGAGTGTATAAAAAAGTGATTATCTACGTGTATTAATGGAAATGGAAGGTAAGTGACTCATTTATGTAAGGTGTTGTAAACCTTTTTATGTATGTATTGTATGTATCTATCTATGTCCATTTCTTTGGCACGCTCAACAGTTTTGTCGTCACAAAAGCAATCTAACAGAATCCAATGGTTACACCGAGACTACCGTCTGATCACTATAACTAGCAAAACAGAACTAAACGAAAAAACATCATCGATAATTAAGTAATTTGCGCGTAAGAATCCTTGTTAAAGTGATTTATGGCACCGACTGCCATGAGTTTTTGTTTTTAGTATAAGTAATAACTTTCCTAGCCCATCAATAAAAAAGGGTCGGTCGGCATGGCGAATTAACAATAAGCTGGTAGGGTAATAAAAAGCTTAAACATTTTGCAACATCTTTGATATGATCGCCTAACGTAACAACAATAGATAGTGCTTTTCTAAGAATCATTTTTGTTGTTGTTACGCATCAAAGATAAACTAAGTACTCGTACATTGACTTGATCATATATAAGACATGCCTCGTCCGAGTAAATTTGGACAGACTTCGATAAAAACATAATATATATCATCACGCCAAGTAATAAGTAATAATAGTAATTTTGACTTCAACAAACTACCTAGTTATTACCTACTATAAACTTGCAAGAGCATATCCACAAAGAGGCGACGTGAAAACGGTTTTTTTTCTAAATATTTAACTGTCATAATGAGTGCGACTCGTTTAAAACCCTTAAAATTTTTATTGAAACGGTAACCATCCCCGAAGGGTGTGAAATAACGCTACACCTTAAAGTGATTTCTCTGGATAGGATTTGCGTGATACATTAAGACACTTATATTTTCAGAACACTTATATGTACTGTTCATAAATGTAAATTAATCAGTTTTTTGGGCCCGCCATGCAGAAAAGTTATCTTTCATAATTATTATTTCTATTGAAAAGGTTTACAACGCCTGAAATGTCTTTTTTCATGCTATATCTTGAAGCTAACACTAGGATCGTAATTTACGTGACAAATAAGGAAACTTTCATTTAGGGCTAACCTCTGAAAAAAGCTATTTTAGTAGAGTTTTACAGGAAAAAATTCTGGCTCCTCTCGGGCGCCACCCGCCGTACCTACACAAAAAATACACACGGCGCCTCTGCGGAGCCATCCGCACGGAATCGGCTAACGTGATAGGGAAATTTTATATATTAGATTATACAGCACTAGTAGCCAAAAAAATTTTAATAAAAATTAAACCGACTTAAAAAATAAAACGCACTAAAAAATAAAAAATAAAAGCGTCATTTAGTTCTTTTATTTACTTAACCATATCTATAAACTCGGTGCCATCCAAGTTTATGGAAAGTTTATTCAACAAAGTAGCAAAACACTGTGTGAATTAGGTATCCTCTTTAATATTCGCCAGCCACTTTAAACTACCGACATCGCTGCAAATGTGGCTATGAAGTTTGAAGAGTTCCTTCGATTTAACCAAGATCTCATCATCAGATCCTAATATGATGACTATGGGACCATTTTGGAAGTGTACCCTTTCTAATAAAAGAATTTTCAAAATCGGACAACTCTGTAAAGAATAACTCTTTACAGAGTTGTCCGATTTTGAAAATGTGGTCAACATACAAAAAAAAATATACGTGTCGAATTGAGAACGTCCTCGGTTTTTTTCGTCGGTTAAAAATAAAATATTGAGTTAGAAATCAAACCCAGGACTCTTAGTTATAAATATAAAGTAATTTCCGAATTTCTGAATATGAAAAAATCGTTAAGTGTAAGTTAAGTTTAATCGTTAATTTAAAAGTGTATCAATAATTCAATTATAAGTAGTTATTGTTTTGCACTGAACCTATAGAAGAAACCGCCTTTGCTTTTACGATGACATGAACAGAAAAATAAAATTGGGACGTTGATCAGGTTCAGGTCACAGCCGCGTCTGTTTGTTTTCGATAAGTTCAGACTACTGCACAGATTTTGCTCTAATATGACAATAATAGTGGAAAGAGTCATGTGCCTCGGAGATGTAATTGAAAGCGCTACCTAATCCGTTTGAAATTTACAAAACTATGTTTGGACGAATTGTTCCTCTTTAGGACTAAAAATTTTCTTTCAATCTGGTGTGATTGCGGTCAAGGGCTAACTTGTGATGAAAAAAATAAAAATTCCAATACTTACACAGGTTTTTACGCAGGCGACTTTACGGGCATATGCTAGTTTATAAATGAATGCAATCTGCTCTGCAAAACCAATATTACTCGCTGAAAAATAAATAAACCATTGAACCCTTTCATAAGTCAAGATACCTATCTAAATTAGTGTCGGACCTAGATTTTAATTGGATGTTCCATTTTGTAAGAATTCTTGTCCGCGCAGCAATCGGTTTCCGTCAAGTGTGAAAAGGTAGCTTGATCAGTATGTTTCAATGGGAACTTACGATTAAACCTTAAACCTACTTGAAATATCTAAATAAATTTGATTTGCTTGAGACGGCAGGAAAAGGAAAAGTGACATATAATCCACGCGAACTCAAGAAAGTGAAACTGAATATACGTATCCGAGCAAAAGTCCAGTTTCGAGTGGTACCATTGAACTGTTAGTGGTCCAATCTACACCATTACATCTTCACTGCCCAACTACCTGCCTACTTGTAACGAATATGTAAAGGTACGCAGGTAAATATTTGACTCGTTAGTCTCGTTGTTAGCTCATATACCTTAAATATTCGAGATTACGAGGCTCTTAGTTCGAATTTTTTCACACCCCTTTCGGTTTCTACACGACATCGTAGCGGAACGCTAAATCGCTTGGCGGTACGTCTTTGTCGGTATAGTAGTAACTAGCCACGGCGAAAGCCTCCCACCAGCCAGACCAAGACAAATTAAAAAAAATGTCAATCTGCCCCGCCGGGAATCGAACCCAGGACCACCGTCTTATAAATTCACCGCGCATACCACTGCGCCACGGAGGTCGTGAAAAAGTTAAAAGTACTCATTTAAAAGTGATAAACTACCAAAAACAATATCATATCCGTCATAATACAAATCGCATCTTCGTAAGCTTGTAGGTACCTACTGTAAGTAGGTGGATAGGCAACTACAGCTTGAATTTGCAGCACCATCAAGTATCACTCACTTTCTTTGTCAAGCGTAAAACCAGTCTTATTTACTTTAAGTAACCAATAAAAGATTTTATTATTTTTAGAGTTCCGTAGTCTTACGCAATTATTATTAGCGATATTGTAATAAGTGGGTAGGTTACTTACATTTGCTTAAAATTCTTATCTTTCTATTATGGTACAAAATTAGGCTTTGTACATGACTAACACAGTGTACATGTTTGTAACCTGTTATTACCACCACTATGATCCAAACTATATAATTGGGTAAGAAGTAGGTAGGTAGGTAGGTACCTGTCTATGTACCTTTGACTGGAGTACCTATGGGTTGACCAAGCTTCAACTTTGAGCTTTTACAAATTGGGGAAGGTCATCAGCAAATATGTATATAGAGCCGTAGCAAATCTTAAGTAGACCAAAAGTTCTGGATTCTAAATTCTAATTGCACTTCATCCATTTTACGTCTAAGTATTATCCTTCTGATGGATTAGACGCATACTAAAGAATGAAACACATGTTACTAACCAATACATCGGCCTCCGTAACGTATTGGTATATTTGGTCCTTCAATTCCCGGCTCTATAAGATTTTTTAATTGGTACAAATTTGACTGGTGGGAGGCTTAGACAATGCCTAGTTACCACCCTATCGACAAAGACGTACCACCGAGCAATTTAGTATTCCGGTAAGATGTCGTGTAGAAGCCGTTTGTTGGGTGTAGATTTCAGTCTACTCCTAATATGTAAGCCCGCTTCCATCTTTGCATTATCACTTGCCATCAAGTGAGATAGCAGTCAAGAACTAACTTGTAGTGAATAAACACAACTCTGCATCAATAATCCTGTTTACAGGTTGAGTCGAATAGAGGAAAGACATCTTGACGTTACCTTTTACGTAGTAAGTAATATAACATTTTTCTTTAAGTCGATAATTTCTAATCCTACTGACTAATTAATATCTAGTAATGCGGGTAATTCAATCGGGTGATAAAATAACTGGTATTAGTATATGTGTACGAGTATCTAGCTAGAGTGGGCGGGCACTGGGCACGTACTGAGTGCTGGTAGGAAACGCAGTCGGAACTCGGAAGGCCGCAGGACGTTGCGAGAGAATTTTGAACCTGACTTTCGCTAGCTCTAGCCGTTTGAGGTGCCGGCTTTCTACGGCGAAAGCTTACAATATGCTAGACGATCATGTCTGTCATGTAGGTATCCAGTAAAATACATTATTTCGAAAATAACTTAATTATCGTTATGTCATGTAGTGCGTGTGTGTCAAAATGACGAAATAATTTAAATGTTGAACTTGCGGAGTTGATTTGGTAAGGCGGAAACTTAGATATATGCAATAAATGGGAACTTAATTATAATATATCATAATTAATCAAGTATATCAATAGATATAACGAAATTGAATCTTTAAATGCTATGCACCATCGAGTTGATCATAACTTTTGATTCTACTTGTATCATCATTAATATCAGCCTATTCAATCATCATCAATATTATAGGAAAGGAGAAATGGAGCTGAGATTCTAATATGGGTTTGCGCGCTTGGGATTATCATGTTTGATATTTAAAGATCACTATCAGGTGTTATTGATAATAACCGTGGTCTACCAGGCCTAGATATCATACAGAAACATAAAAATTGCGGACGTTTTCAACTGCAAAATGCTACTTCGATACATATTATTGGAATACAACATGTTGTGTGCTCCAGTAGTAATATCATGAGACACCAGAATATTATAATTTTCCTTCAATTGCGCAATATTTACAAAACTTGTTTTATATTTTTAACCGACGAAAAATTGGAGAAGGTTTTTAATTCGACACGTATATATATATATTTTATGTATGACCACGCATAACTTTTTACAGAGTTGTCTGATAATTCTTTTTTATTAAAAAGGGCATACTTCCAAGATGGTCCCATTGTCATCATGTCAGGATCTGATGATGATATTCTGGGAAAATAGAAGGAACTCTTCAAATTTTATAGACACACTTGCTGCGATTTCGGTTTCTGTGTAAGTATCGGTAGCTTTTTGGCTAAAAGTGGCATATAATATACTATAATCGTATAGTACGAATAGGTTACGTGGCGTTAAATAACTAAAAAGTAAAAAATAAAAATTTTAAACAAAAAATAGAACCGACTGAAAACGCACTAAAAAGTAAGTTACTACGTTAAATAAATGTTCTTTAAACTTGCTGGCATCGACTTCATAGATATGTTTAAGTAAATTAAATCAACTAAATACTTAGTTATTTTTTACTTATTTGTGCGTTTTGAGTCGGTTCTATTTTTTGTTAAAAAATTTTTAACATTATTTTGCTTGTGGAAATCGTGGTAGCAAGCCGGCGGATGTCGGTCGCAGTTCGTTATCCCCTGGAACTTATAAAGCTAAGTCGTTCCGTGTTGGCGCATTTGGCCCACAGCCGCGCGGGAGAAGAGTCGCGTGGTTATGTCTGTATTGTGATCATTTCTCGGAACTTACTAAGGTGGGTCAATTTAAGAACAAAGTATCCTCAAATATTTTAAATATCTTGGAGCGTATTTTAAAAGGGAGTCTACACACTTACTGTAATGATGTCAATATTGTTGTATGTGTGCCAGTAATGTTAATAAAAAAGTATTTAAATGTTGCTTACGTTAATTGACATGTTGTGAAAACTCCATGAAAATTCAATCAGAAGTTATATATCATGATACTTAGGCAAACAAAAAACTGCAGGTTTTTAATTTTTTTTTTATATTCAATTCGAGCAATTTTATTGAATTATTGTTTTAAAAATGTATTTATAGTGGTAAGGTTAGGTCCTGTATTCCAGTCTTACGTAGGGTTATGACATATTGAGTTTTCTGTCTTTCAAAAAAATTTCAGATGAAGCTTGGAGACCGGAAGTTCGTCACATCCCTAACACGAATAGGACGTTAAGCCCTCGGACTCCGTCATTATTATTAACATCTGATAGTCATTACAGACTCACCCACAGTTGAGGAGCGTGGTGTTTTAACTTCAAATTCCCTCTCTTATCAGAAGGACGGCCTGGACCTCAGACAGGCATATGATGAATTCGGGAATAGTCAATGGTAATAAAATGTTGATTTAATAATTTCCAGATGTTCGGGCCCGCACTCTACTTCCTGCTCTCTACCCTGGCGGTGAATGCAGCCGACACCAAGACTTCAGGTAAGTCGCAGTATATATATATATATTGTTAACAGTTTTAAATTCTAAATATGTCAAGGTTCGATTGTCTGTTGTCATAGCAGGTATCCTAAAGCAGGGATTGCGCCATTTTGAAAATATTAATCGAATGATAAGGCTTTTTTTTAATCTACTACAAGTTGGCCCTTGACTTCTATCACACCTAAAGTTAAGTGATGATGCAATCTAAGATGGAAGAGCGCTAACTAGTTAGGAGTAGGATGAAATCCACACCCCTTTCGGTTTCTACACGACATCGTACCGGAACGCTAAATCGCCTGGCGGTACGCCTTTGTCGGTAGGATGGTAACTAGCCATGGCGAAAGCCTCCTACCAGCCAGACCAAGAGAAATTAAGAAAAATCTCAATCTGCCTCGCCGGGAATCGAACCCAGGACCTCCGTCTTATAAATCCACCGCGCATACCACTGGGCCACGGAGGCTTTCTTAAAATAAACCCTTATCGAACCTTACTTTCCTTAATTTTTTTATCGTTTAAATGGCGAGCAAATGAGCTTACCCTACTAGTGTGTGGAAATACCATGGCAGGAAGTTGGTTCCACAATTTGTAAAAACCTTACCTTGCCTAGAAAGAAAATTCTACAGCAATGCTATGCCTCCAAGCAGTAATGCTGTATTCCGGTCTGCAGAGTCTGGTTGCCGGTGTAGTTCTATGTGTACACGTACGAACACTTAGCGTAGAAATGTGTAGGACGTGTTCTTTGCGTGTAATATTTGATTGGACCATTTTTGAAATAAAATAAAATAAATGCTATAAATTTACTAATAGGTAGTTAAATTGAACGCGACACTAGCTGCTTCTATTCTGTTATGATAAGAGGCTGCTCCATTCATTCCTCCGGGATCATTGTAATACATACTCGTACTTTGAAATGAACGATGGCATAACGTGCTCTCCGTTTCACTATCATGCGGTAGCTATCAAGCCCGTTTGGTTTTATTCTCCTTTCATTTCGTAAATGGCTTAACACGTTTCTGGTGTAAAATAGCAATTCAGATTAATTATTTTATAACGCTGAGTTATAACTACAATGACATGACGGCCTCGGTGGCGCAGTGGTCTGCGCGGTGGATTTATAAGACGGATGTCGTAGGTTCGATTCCTGGCGGGGCAGATTGAGATTTTTCTTAATTTGTATTGGTCTGGCTGGTGGGTGGCTTTCGCCGTGGCTAGTTACCATCCTACCGACAAAGACGTACCACCAAGCAATTTAGCGTTCCGGTACGATGTCGTGTAGTAACCCAAAAGGGGTGTGGATTTTCATCCTACTCCTAACAAGTTAGCCCGCTTCAATCTTACATTGCATCATCACTTAACATCAGGTGTGATAGCAGTCAAGGGGCAACTTGTTTTTGATAAAAAAAAACATTATATCAAAGCTTTTGTTAAGAGGAAGATACTTATATTCTTTCCCTTCACTTAAAATTCTATTCTTAAAATTATAAAGCTTTAATCATATTCTTTTAAGTTTCTTATGTCACATCATGTGCCATATTAAGAAAACTTAAATAAGTATTATGTAATTCTCCAGAAATAATGGTTGTTACGGTGCGTACATTAATTTGTAACGAGTTTTTTATGGCTTGCGCCCAAAACATTCGCTAAGCCGGTACCCATCGAAATGTGTAAAGTCACGGTAAAAGTTGATGTTGACAAGTGATCACCAATTACATCACTCACTTGTGAGTTCGAAATTAAACGATACAGTGCGATACTTAGAATAGAAGGGGAAAAGAGTACCTTTTTAGTAGGTATATTTCAATTATTGTAACTTGGCTGGTTAATATATTCAAATGATCGTTTGACGGCCTCCATGTGGCAGTGGTATACACAGTAGACTTAAAGCGGAGGTTCTGGCTTCAATTCCCGTCTGGGACGATTAAATTTTCTAAATTGGTCCAGGTCTGATGTGTGGAAGATCTCTACTGTGGCTAGTTACCACCCTACCAATAAAGACGTACCGCCAAGCGATTTAGCGTTCCAGTACGACGTCATGTAAAAATGGAAAGGGTTGGATTTCATCCTACTCCTCCTCCTCCTAATAAGTTAGGCCACTTGCGTCTTAGATTGCATCAACTCATATCGCTGGATGTGATTGCAGTCAAGGGCTAACTTGTAATTAATAGATAATAGGCCTAAGCTTTTTAAATTATTTTATTAAAGTTATAATGGACCTACCTTTTATTTTTACGTTACAGGTATATCTCAATTCTGGACCGATGACTACAAAGTTTTCGATCAGATTTACGGAAAGACTTCTGACAAGGAACTTTACGGAGCGACCCTACCGTCTGGTGTCACGTACGGCTTAGAGTTCAAAAAACCAATTGAAGCTTCAGAGAAGAAGGAAAGGTATTTAACCAACGGAAAGAGTTTACTAGACTTGGAACCTCACACATTTGACATGAGCGATAGATACGCCAAATTATTTGCCAAATCACTTTACTCGGAAAAAAGTAAGCCATCGTCTGCCCTACAGTTCATAAGTTTCTCAGATTTTAAGCCTATTAGCGAATCAACTGATCCAGAAACTTATAACTACTTAAAACACTTAGAACATTCTAATAAAGATAACTATGGTATTCCCAAGAAGTATGGTAATATCAAAGCTTATACTGACACTGATTCAGAAGGCGAGGCGGACGAAGCTTATAGAAGTATTCAGGATATCCTCGACGCGCACGAAGCCAATAAAGGTGCAGAATCAAACGAAGATGAAGATTTGCCTGCAAGACCTAAGGGGAAAACTCATGCACTAGATGATAGTGATAGACTGAGATATTCTAGAAGCAGAAATAGGAGTAAAGTAAGGTTTCTAAACGGAAATAGTATAAAATCTAGATGCGTTACTGGAAGATGCCGAACACCGTCTGTACGCGTTAGTTCGAGGCCGTATATTAGGAAAATAAAACACTATCGGTATTCTAGACGTTAAATTAGATGAAAATCGATCTACGTAAGTACATAAAATTAAATCTGTTGTGTTTTAAAGTACAACCTGAGATTTTAAATTAAGTTATTTATAAATATTTAAAGGTTTTGTTAGTAGGTATAAGTGAGCTAGTTAGTAACTGGATGTAAATAATCTTATACATTTTGAGCTCTGCTATTAAAATAACCACCGTTTATAAATAGGAGTGTAAAAGCTATATTTTTTATAGATATAAATATTTTTCTTATAGAAATATTTTTAAAAATTGTGTTTGTTAAATAAAAAACGTTTAAAATACAATTAATATTTTATTTTTATTTTTACAAAATATTCATGTAATACTATAAAATATGTGGTTCTTATTTTATTAGTATTTGCTGCATCATCTCTCATTTATCAATTGTATTAGAAATAAACACATTTATTGCGTCCTCTGTGTTTAAGTCTAGCACAATTATTGTTTGTAATTCTCTTTAACGTCAGAGCATCACCAATCGACTTTATGGTAATATTATATACATAATCTTCTCTTCTTCTTGTCTTGGATGATGACCATAAAACTGCAATATTCATAACAAAAGAGTGTCCGGACTGGACTAAAAACTGGCAAATAAGTAAAGTCCAGTTATTTGCCAATTTTCAGTGATCAGGATAACCGAAGTCTACAATATTTCGTCTTTATACTTTGCAATATGTCTCTGAGAACTGGCGGAGGACTTGCAATTGTATACCTGAAGGTTTCATGCTTTGAAAACTGATCATTCATTAGTAAATAAAGTTAGGATTGGTTTCGCTCTGCCTATTGGCGTTGTTGCCGACCGGGTTATTTCTCCTGTTCTTGCTCTCCTTAATCCCCTGCAGAAGAAAGCTCGGAGTGGTGTTCTGCTTCTGTTGTCGATGTTCCAGCTCCTTAGCCAGCTCTTCTACGAACTGCCCACCCGTCTGACTGGAGAAATTTCACGTTAATATCATAAATCTTGAAATTATGTGTTATTATCTTCTGCAAATAAATGATTAATATTTCCTAGCTCGACCCCGGACTCAAATAACTAGTATTTTTTAAAGAAAAGTATTAGTCTAACAGTGACCTGACCATAGGAGTCAGTTAGCAGTTCAGATTGAGATATAAAGAAATATGTTTTTCGGTGCAATTTACTAAAACATACAACTAAATTCCTCCTGCCATTCCCAAAGTCAGATCCCAATACAGAGAGAAACCGCGTCGCGATAGCTACGCTTTGAGTGTTAGGGCATGGATGTGGATATCTTTAGTGAAGTATAACGTACCGCTCCGACTCCCTGCTACTCTCGATATCAGACTTCTAGTAAAGAGAGTAACTGCCCCGTCAGGCGTAAGAGTAGGGTTGTAGAAAATTAGTTCCTCAGTAAACTACAACGTACCGGTCAGTCCCCCTGCCACTCTCGACGTCTTCGTCAGCCCCCTGGTACATGGAGTAGCCGCGTCGCGACAACTCCTCGTCAGGAGTCAGGCCAGGGTTGTGGAAGGCGTGGTTCCTGTCAGGGTTCATCTTGAGCTTTCTGAAAATACGTTTGAAAAATATTATTTAGTGGAGATAGATATATATATTTGTTTTGTAACATAACAAGGTAAGTCCTATTTGTATTTTTTCTTTGGGATTGTTATAAGCTATGGAATGCTATTTACACCAATTACAGGAAGGAGCTCAATACATTTTACAGCAGACTGCTTATTCTGCAGAGCAGATGGCTTGCTGACCTTGCAGACCTGCCCTGATTATGCCATAATGCTGATCAGCACAAGCGGCAATGCGCGACCGAACACGCTAAAAACTATTATCGTTTATGTATCACTCACAGAACTCTCAGTCGTCCGTTTGCGCTGAGCTCATCGACTTTGCGGCGAAGACTGGCGACCTGCGCGCGTAGGATGATGCTGATCAGCAGCAGTAGCAGCAATGCGCCACCGAACACGCTAACGACTATTATCGTTTATGTATCACTCACTGAACTCTCAGTCGTCCGCTTGCGCTGAGCTCGCCGACTTTGCGGCGCAGACTGGCGACCTGCGCGCATAGGATGATGCTGATCAGCAGCAGCAGCAGCAATGCGCCACCGAACACGCTAACGACTATTATCGTTTCTGTGTCCTGGAAAATACAAACATATTAATTACTTCTTTACTAAAAACCTACTTTCGGATAGAGTCATACCTGCCGTCAAGTGAAAAGATTTTCAATATATATTATACAGGCATAGGCAGCTAGGTGACGCTGTTATTTTTAACGTGTTTAGGTAAGTACCTATAAATTATTTTTTTTATAGATTATGCTGCTTATGTATGATATTATATATAAAATGCTATTTTTTGTGTAACATCAAATTGATGTTTTCTGTAAATTAGTTTAAAAACAATCAGTGATAAGGTTATGTATCGAATTTGTAATAGGTACTATGATAAATTAACTTTAAAATGATATTAAGGTAATAGATAAAAAGACAATAAGCTCTTTATGATAATGAGAAAGTCCATGTAATCAGCCTGTAAGCAGTTGCTACGGTGATTGTGATCCCTGGTTCTAAACTCTGAGGCCACTCCAAAAACCGCTGTCTTGACATTCTAAATGCTACCAAGAGAGCCAACGATCTAAAAAAATCTAATGCCCAAGACCGGGTAAATTGGGCCAGATTATGGCGGAAAGCAGACCAGCAGAAGTGGGATAAGGCTAAGAGAAGAAGAGTATGGAGCCAGGCCTCCCTTCTTTTAGTAGACCGTTAATATAATGAGCACGAAGCACATTAGATATGTTTCTTGGACGGATACCTACAGAAGATTTAGGTTCTGATTGCTTTTTCAGATTCCATTTGGAAGGAGAACGGATATGGGGCTAGATACAGGACGCTGCTCCAATGATGTTTGGCGGGCGATAATTTTATGCTTAGGTATACGAATAATGCTTAGATACCCACTCAATAATAAACTCTGCTCAGATAACGTAACGACGTTGCAATCAAAAGTTTATCTGAAGAATTCCGCGATACCGTTCAGTGACACATTCTCATGCGATAGGGAAAATCTGACAGCGCAAGAAATAACGCCAAACAAAAGCTTGAGAAAAGAAAATAGTTTTTAATTAATCGACTCTATTGCTTTAAACTTAATTAGGTAGTTCACTAGCCGATTTCAATGTGGATTATGAATTTGAACAATAGATATAATACATAGAAATATGTTTGTATTGTATCTATAATTATTTGTATTATATCTCCTATTGTTCAAATTCATAATCCACATTCAAATTGGCTTCTTTATCGACTTCTCAAGGAGAAGGTTTTTGAAGGAATGTTTAGTAGCCGCCTTTAATTTTACGCTGGTATTAATGAATTATCTTTTTATAAACTGAAAGATGTAATGAGATAAAATTTTGATTCTTTTGTTGCAAAAATATAAATTGAAGAGTCTTTTCACAAACCTGTTGCAGATACAAATATCCTAGACGTAATGCATATAAAAAATGAAAGTTATGAATAATATTACAGTAGGCACTAAATGTGAAAAGGACATTGCCAAAATTTGCCCCAGGCTGTCCAAACTTATGCTCATATTTAACTGTTTTATTTAAATACACAATGAATTTTAAACAACTACCAACTAACATGTTTCACAGCAATCACTTGAAAATATATCAAAAAAATAAAAATTTTAATCGATTTTTTGTGTTCTGAATCAGGTGACCGTCGTCGTAGTATGAAAAGTCAACTTTTTTAACCTTCATAACTTTTTCCTGCGACTGTATAGCTACATACAACTTTGTTTTTCGGTAAATAGAAAATCTGCACTATTTAATGACATAATATATCATTACTGGACAACATAGTTGTGAATATAATCCATGTACTTATTTATTTATACACGCAAAATAAACATCAGTACCTATTGGTCTAGCCGTTCTAGAGATAGGTATTGGGCAGTTGATTTTTACTAATAAAGAACGATATCACTGCAGCTACTTATATATCAAAATGAAATGTTTATGTTTCACTTATGCTGGGGATCCTGAAGTTAAAAAATCCATGTCTTAGGATACATCAATATTAAATAAATAAACGATTTATATATTAAATTGTCTACTCACCATTGCTCTAGGTGATGGGACACATGGTTTTCCACTCGAGCGCCGACACGCACTGGCCCGTTATCAGCTGCCACTGATAACACCAAGCTGATAATAACAACTGATAACACATCTTCCACATCTATGTTTTTTGTCTCACGTACGTCTTACCACATTCATGGCTGACATATCCTCATTTTTATGCTGTATTTCTAAATAACACTATCTCTTTAATATCAATCAACTTAGAAAACTTACTTACTTTCATATGATTGTCAACAGTTAAGTTTATTATAAAGAGTTAGGTGTGTGTAGTGGCGGTACACCTACGTACCACGGAGAGCACGTTGAGCTTTCGGTCCTGGTTATTATGAGTAACTATTTATTGTCCAAAAGTTATCTTTATTGAGTTAAAGTTGATGACCTAAAGCGTGCTAACCTTCTTTAGAGCAGCATGGAAGAGTAGAGGCTAACTTGGTAGAAAACTATATTATAAATCAAAGCTGATGATGATCATGTTTGCCGAGCGTAAATTAGTGCACTATCTCTTTGGTACTCGTTTTCGCTCTACAGCCTAGCTGTGTGGTGGATTTCTTTTAGGATATGGGTATGTTAAGCCGTGTGAATAATAGAAGGAAGAAATAGAAGAAAGTAATAACATTTAATTTTATATTACATGACTATTTTAATTGTTATCTATAGGTAAGTAATATATAAATAGATAATGGGTCGATAAGTCGCCTTCATATTGTTTACAACATGCAATATAAGCTGTTATCAGCAGATTAAGATATTATTTGATAAGTTATTCAAACGCCTATGTAAATGTAAGTATCCAGGCATCATTTATATGTTACTAAAGGAAGCCCGCGGTTTCATTTGCGCAGTTCTCGTTCCCGTAGGAGTTTATAGGTAAAATGTGGCCTATGTATTATTCTGATATTTACACTATATTATTACGAAGTTTCATCAAAATCTATTCAGTAGTTTTTGTGTGAAAGAGTAACAAACATCCATCCATACATATAAAATTTCGCCTTTATAATGTTAGTAAGGATGTCGTATAATTTCGTAAAACCATTAATTGTTGACCACTTGTTATAGTCACCAATGCTTGTAATGCAAAGGCAAGCTTAGGAACAAATTAATTTAGAACCAGAGAGTGAGAGCATAGTATCAGGAATGGTGGACAGTTTGAATTGACAAAAATGATAAAGGAAGAAAGGCACCTACTTGAAATGAAAACTTTGCTAGAGAATCCTTGCAAGGGGACCACCCCTTAAATTTAATAAAAGACAATTACAATAGTATAAAGTAGATGTGTAGTTTCTTAAATATAATACAAGTTAAAGTACAAGTAGATATCTAATATGAGATGAGAAATGAGACCATATTTTATTGTTCATCAATAAGCGCCTGTCAAAATTTATGTAGCAATTACTTTAGGTGTATATTGTGCAGATACAACTAGAGTGAAGTATAATTTAAGAAGATTTGTTGATATTTCAATCAGGTTTTGCAAAAATAAGAAAGAACTCCAGATAGTTGAAATGAATTCTAATAAAATTTTGAGATAAATGCAATTAAATATACAGAACATATTTTAGAATATGTTAAATTGCAGCTACTAATTATACAAGTTTAAACGTACTGATTACGTTGATGGGTGCGAAATATGGAATGTTAAGGTCACAAGTTTGAACTTCATTCGCTGAATTAGCTATTGTATCCGTATTAAAACGCAGATAAAGACGTTGCAGGGTCCACTTTTAGTTTTAACAAAAGCAACGTCGTGACTGCTACGTTACAATCCGACATCTCCATTATCGAGACAAAGGTTACAAAAGAACTTGGACTACGGCACTGTTGCATATCAGGGGTTATCTTTTGGACATCATTGATTGTTATTTTATTATAATTTTCGATAGACTGTAATAAGTACGAAATTATAAAGGCAGATTGTAATTGGGTGAAGATTATCATATCAGGGGTTAAAGTACAAAACTGTCGATTTGTACTGAAAAATAAAAATTCGTTTTTTTTTAATTTAACATATTTATTTAATCAAAATAATTACCATTATTATCTTCACATTGCTGCCATCTAACAGGAAGCTCATTTATGCCTTTGCGATAGAACTCTGGTGATATAGATTCGACAAACTGTGTGAAAGCATTTTGCACTGCCTCCTGAGAAGAAAACTTTTTATCACGTAGAAAATTGTCCAAATCACGAAAAAAATGGTAGTCCGTTGGAGCAAGGTCTGGCTAATATGGAGGGTGATAAATGGTTTCTAATTGCAGTTCCTGTAGGGTTAAAACGGTTTCTCGTGCTGTATGAGGTCTCGCGTTATCACGGAGCAATAATGGTGAAGATCGATTCATAAGTCGGGGCTGTTGCACTGCTAGTTTCGCTGTCATTGTTCGGAGTTCGGCACAGTAGACATCTGCCGTTATTGCTTAACCAGATCGGAGAAAGCTATAGTGAATAACACCACGCTGAGACCACCAAACAGTTACCATTACCTTTTTATTGGTAAGCTTGGCTTCAGGACACTGTTGCGGCGTTTGACCTGGGGTCAGCCATTGCATTTTCTGCTTACGATTATTGTAAAGAATCCATTTTTCATCACATGTCACAATTCGATCCAACATTCCTTTATTTCTGTATCGATTCAACAAGGCAACGCAAGTTTCAACACGCGTTTCTTTCTGCAGATCAGTCAACATGATTTGACTGATCGGCACCCATTTTTCATATTTTTTTATTTTATTGATTTGATGCAAATGAGTCAATATTGTTGGTAAAGTAACATTAAACCATGCCGCTAATTCCTGGGTAGTTTGCCTCGGATCGGCTTCCACCATCTTTTTCAAATCATTGTTATTCACCTGTGTGGGCGATCTTCCACGTGGTTCGTTCTTCAAATCGAAGTTTCCATTACGAAAGCGTTTAAACCAAAATTTCACAGTGCGTTCATTAGCAGTCCTCTCTCCAAATGCAACATTAATGTTGTGAGATGTTTCTGCCGCGTTAGTTCCGCGTCGGAACTCGTACTCAAAAATCACACGAATTTTCGAAGTATCCATCTTTATTGTCTAAGCTGAAAAATAAATAACTGAAAGTTGATAATCGAATGTTGCACATTTTTTAAAAGAAGAACTACACAGGTACCGTATGAATAAAGTTTCACTTTAAAATCTTAAACCATGAAGGTTCTATGTTATATATTACAATAAAACGGCAAGTTCATTCTTTAACCCCTATTATTGACTAAGACTGAAATCCACCTATTCTTTCACCTGTTATGCACTTCATTCAAGTTTATGTTAAAATTCTCTCTTTGAATAACACTTAAGAATAAAGATAGCTTTAGTCAGGTGAAAAAGGGGGTTTAATTCATTCATATTTTAGTGAGTTTGGCTGATGTGCAATGGATAACTTTCATACAAAAATCGGCATTCTCGGATCATTAGGAATGTTATCAGATAACTATTTAAAAAATCAAGATTTTTGTTGCACATCTGACAGAACAAAAACATAGATATTAAGCGGAAAAATATCACCAATAGCATAAGTAGCAATATTTGACACACCATACAAAGAACACGCCTTGTCAACTCTGAATAAAGAATATTTACATACCTACTAAGAATTTCTTGGAGGAAAGAAATTGCCAATATTTCATAACCCAGGACTCGAAGCCTGGGCTTCGTGTTCCAAAGTCACATACACTAACGGCGCAGCCCTGTTGTATTCGTTATCTGACAATTTGCCATGATTAACTCTGGAATTTCTGTCCTGAAGGCTGAATCTTACGGCTGAATCATATATCTGTACACGTCAGTGATAAGATCTCCGGTGACAGCTGGCGCCACTGACGATGATTCACTGCTCATGTCAGTGCCGTGAAGGTCGGCGAGTGATCATGATCATGTCGGGGGTCGCGAGGTCGGGGGTCGGCGGAGAAACGGTAACGAACCAAGCGCCTTGCGTTGCTCCATCACTGTCAAAATTCCGGGGCATGATTCCATTGTGTTGTACCGATCTTTCGAAACAAATTTTTAAGGATCTTTCTACTGCTGTTACAATAATAAGGTTCTGGCTCCGAAATCTTGCTCAGGACAACGCAGGCCTCGGGTCTAAGGTAGATGGTACTATACTTATATACATCAGGTGAGTTTCAATTATCTGCCAGTGTTGAAACTAGAGTAAGTGCATACTGATAACAACAGCGGAATAAAAATATTTCTACAACCAGTAACAAGAATCTTAAAAATTACCTACAAAATATCTACTCAATTAGGACATTTTGCATATCACCATCCATTGCATTCATAAATTAACCGCAGAGTCACCCAAGGTACTGAACGAAGGTATGTCTTAAACATTCGATTGCTACCAAATAAAATAAGAAAAGAAAAGCTAAACGACCAAAATCTCCCACTAGACCAGACCTGAACTTATAAAAAATAATTATAATCCCCATCTGCACACTTTGAAACTGGTAAAAAAATAAATGAAAAACGACATAAACTTTTAAATAAGCACTTAAAACTAAATCAGCTGATATCTGTGCCAAGTTCAATAAACTTTCCTGTTAAATTATCTATTTTAAAACGCGGGCGGCAAGTGTTTAAATGTGCGTGCTTGTCGGCGTCCGCGGTAGCGATCAGAAATGGTGCCGTTGTCGAGGCCGACAATCGCGCCGCGCCTGTTGTACGCTCGCTGCCGGCATTTCAAATAAAGTTTCACCCTATTAATGGGAAGTTCATTGACCTTGGTAGCCGATCAGTTGTTACTTTGATCAATTCTAGTGTGTACGTAGGTACACAATTCAAACTCACTTTATATATCAACAATCTGTGTAAACTACTCATAGCTACCACTCTACCGATAAAGACGTTCTATCCAGTGATGGGTAGCTGTAGCATTCCCGTATAAGAAACTACTAAGGGGCAAATAATCTAAACTTATTACAAGACACTGCAACACGTTCTTGTGTCATGCCTCCTCTCTCATTATTGGCGATGATATTTGTCACATCAAAATATCAAATCGCAGCTTGACTGTCGAGTAACAAAACAAAAAGAATTTCATTAGTTGATTAAAAATAGGTAGGTTTTGACAATTACTTAAATTTAACTATAAATGACCACCTACCTACTTAGCTAATGCTTTTCTTATCTATAGATTGATTCATAGAGTGTGATTCATTCACATACTCGTATATTCTTTAGAAGAAGAGAGAACTATATAAATGAGAATCCCGTCACAAAAACCGGACGATAAAAAAATATTAAAATAAACAATTCCGTTTTAAAATGGAAACACGAAAAATAACAATGGTATCGTTACAACGAGATTAGAGTACCGACACTTGGCACCAGAAGTGACAGGTCACGTTTGTTTTTACATTACACGGCTGGGTGGCTCGGAATGCAGACTATTCCATTGATGTATAGCGCGTGTTGTTTCATAATGATATTGATGGTTCACGGTTCAAGCTATTCTTTACTTGTTGGCAAAGGTTAAGTGCCCATCGAGAGAAATATTTGACTGTTGATGCGTTCTTATTAACCGACTTCAAAGAAGGTTTTATAGTAAATAGTTTTATTTACGTACCCTCTACGTTATAAACTGAAGTCGGGGAATCCTCAGAGGATGTTGACTCTATAATATTGCTGTACTGTAGTCATATACGAGTGGATAGTCCCATTCCTAAATATTTTAAGCTATTGCATAGCTTCTGTCGCGGACCTTGAGCGTGTTGACCGAATCCAGAAATTCCGTAACGAAAAAACCTAACACCCCCCCATCTTTTTAGTTTTTTCAGATTGTCTTATTCGCGTTTTGTTCGCCAACGTCCATACCATGTTGAATACACCGGTTCTCGTCCGATCACCGAAGTTAAGAAACATCGGGCGCGGTCAGTACTTGGATGGGTGATCGCGTGATGTTGGCTTTTTTAAATTTTCGTTTATTTTTTTCTATTTAAAAGTTTTTTATCAACTTCTATGCAATAGCTTTATCGCGGCAGTCTCCGAGTGCCACACGTCTTTTTTTTTTAGCATTATCTGGACAAGAAAAAAAATGAGTGACACAATTAATAATAGTGTGGTAAGACAGCAGCGTGGTATAAAATAAGATGTAGTGACTAAAATCGAGAAAGGTAAGTTGAGGTGGTTTGCACTTGTAGAGAAAATGAATGAAAGAGACATATGAAAGCTTAGAAGGGCCATGTGATCAAGGCGAACATTTCTGGATGAAATCCAGGACATCCAGTCCCCGAACACCAAAGGTCAGTACCCTAACCCGACGAACTTGTCGAACGATGAAAGGATTAATGAAATTGGAGGAATCGTGAAGGATATGCCTGGATCGTGGCAAGTGGAAGGACGTGGTCTCTGCCTACCCCTGGGTAGGGTATGGGTATTTTCTTGAATAAAACCTATAATAAATACAGATTTAAGCCCAGTTCCGGATATAAAGACTAATTTATTAATTCATCATCTATTACGATTTTTAGCCGCTTATTTTTGTAGGCTTAGATAAGCAATACATTAGTATTACAAGTTTGTACATAACCTCAGGCCCATGTTGTAGGAGTGATCTCAAGAGCGTGTCATCAGCTAGCCCGTGGCTAAACGCCTTCGTTTTAATTGCTTAACAACGACCTTTAACAAGGAGTTGTATGTACAGACAATCGTATTATTTACTACTTTTGCTATTTCCACAATAAACAAACTAACGTAACAAGTATGAGTATTCTATATACATTTGCTACAACAATTAGGTAATGTTGCTATTTTACAAGTGAAATACTTTCTAATTAGGTAATTACTGGGGTTCCTCGTTATAATATTATTGGAACGAATATCTTAGCATTCCGTGGATCCACCGTGTGGGTGTCGGCATAATCGTCAAGCCCGTTCATTTGATACCCATATTTAGGGAGTTGTTAAAAATACGTAATCCGCACATTTTGGAAACTTCCAATTATAAATAACTGCATTGAAATCGCTAGTAGCGCTCAAGCGTATGGACAATCACAGATACAAACACACAGATAGACATCGACGTCAAACGTATAACACCCTTCTTTTCGTATGAGGTTAAATAAAGATTTACGTATATTATTTAGATTACAACGAATAAGGAGATCTGTTTTTATGATCTAAGGTCGTACATACTGTATTGTATGCACAGTTTTATCTTGTATGAGGGTATAATGATAAACATTACTGTTAGTACATATGTCTGTTTGTCCGCCCACGACCCACGGGCTCTTCAGTGTTCACCGATTTGGTTCACTCGTAATGAATATTGCACAGCGTTTTGACATTTTAATAGTATTTCGATACGGGCTAAAGGTCACATGTACTAGTATGTAACATACCTTTTTTTACAATAAATGGTTTTGTTATTAAGTACCTAGTCCATTGAAAGGTTATAAGACCAAAAATATGGAACATTTCTATGAGCTAAAGGAAATACTTTACATGCTAGCCTTTTACATTGCATGAAATTGTAGATTAAAGTTTACAAGAAACAGAATATCAGTCATGTAAAAACTATTTCAAATTTATTTTTTAATACTATTTTTGTTTGCAAAACAAATAAAATAGTTATTTACAAAGAAAATGATAAAAATACTAGTTAATATAAACAAGAAATTAAAATGATAGTTACAAGAAGAATAAGCCATCTTATTGTTCATCCATGGGCAAGGTGCCCAACACACTGGCACTATTTCATCACTGAATAGCAAGGCCATTTAGCATATTATTGTTTGAGCCAAATAAGCACCAGCACTTTGGTCACCAGACACATGGATCTGTTGTTTAGATAAAATGTTGAAAAAATCTTTGCTGTCTCGAACGCAAGCGCCGTAAATATAAAGTCTTTAGACGAGATTGGTGTGGTGATTTTTTTTGGTGGTTGGTGGACTGACTTCAACTGTCAGGATATTTGGTTTGTCCGTAGTAAACTAGCCACAGGGTCAATGGCTGTTAAAGGTATAAAGCCAGTGAGCATTGGGCAACAGAACATCGTGCCGGCCATCACATATCACACAACATAGTTTAAAATAATGGTAATAATTGCCCTCGCATTATATGCTGCTCACGATTTATGATCACTTTATATTTTTGACTGCTATACTTCAACTTAAGTGTCTGTTTGAACGTTTAAACAATTAGGTAACATATTTTATGAGCAGTGGGTGGATTAGTTTATAAACTCTGCGACTGCCTTATCCTTACTAATATTATATGTGCAGTAGGTGGATTAGTTTATAAACTCTGCGACTGCCTTATCCTTACTAATATTATATGTGCAGTAGGTGGATTAGTTTATAAACTCTGCGACTGCCTTATCCTTACTAATATTATATGTGCAGTGGGTGGATTAGTTTATAAACTCTGCGACTGCCTTATCCCTACTAATAATATAAAACCGAAACTCTGTATATGTATAGAGATTTGTTACTTTTTGTTTTTTAATGAATGGATTTTTATGAAACTTCAAAATAATATAGTTTACATATCAGAATAACACATACGCTACAATTTGTCCAAAATATGTGTCCGCTAGTTTCGATTAAGAAAAACTAATTTGGATTAATTTGTTTATGTGAATAAGTATATAATTGTAAAGTTTCATCAAAATCTATTCTGTAATTTTTACGTGAAGAGTATCAAACATCCATCCATCTTATATTATACTTTCGCCTTTAAAGATATACTACAATTAGGTGCTTTCGAAGCGGCAGAACAATATGTTTTTGTATTAACTGGATAGTAAGTAATTAATTAATTTATTTATTCATCACATCGGAATGCTTTATTAAACTCAGCCCGCTCGCTCAATTTTAAGCCAACGCATTCTCGACTCTTCCAGAAAGCTACAAAGTAAATAAACATTAATTAATGACGGCCGAGTGGCGCAGTGGGTAGTGACCCTGCCTCTGCGTCCTAGGCTGTGGGTTCGATTCCCACGTCTGGAAAAATGTTTGTGTGATGAGCATGGATATTGTCCAGTGTATGGGTGTTTATATATATATTATATATATTTATGTATAATATATATAAAAATATTCATCAGTTATCATAGTACCCATAACACAAGCTACTTACGAGTACGCTTACTTTGGGGCCATATAGTGGTGTGTGTATATGTAAAAAAAAAAAATTAAGTGAGTGGAACAGACAAATATTTCCCGTCCAATACTTTAACTATAGCTATTATGCAGCACAGACTAGATGCATAATCTCAATAATCGGGCCTGAGGTCGTGAGGCTTGTCTCAAATGCCACGCGAGGTCTGCCCCGGCATTTAATATAGAGCACTCTGCGTTTCAGATCCACTCCCCTGCAATCAGCCACGCAACCAAATTATGTAATACTGTTGAATAATTGAAATGATGGACTGTACCTGTAACACAATACTTTAGTAGTTACGGGGATATCTTCTAGTAAAGATAATAGAGAAGATAAAGATCTTCCAAGGACTGACGGGTGGATAAGTCAAATTTCATCCTTCGCTCTGAAGGCTTTGCAATAAAGGGATTGCCGATATAATTACTAAAATATTCGTCTTAACACCTATGCTATAGGTAAATGTAAGGAGAACGAATGTATTGCGAGTAATGGGCGATAGTTTTCCACTAAACAACAGGCAGGACATTTGCTTGTCGATGCTACTTTAAAAAAAATTGTAAGTAATAAGTTAAAAACCTCAGAACCCACCAAGTTTCTTATAGTTATTTACTTCTTAACTTCCAAGCAGGTGCTTTTCATACTTTAACTAACTATGGATATGACTTAAGATGTACCATAATCGTGCGTTCGAGTAAAACAAAACTCAAGAAATAAGTTACAATTTTATTTTTACAAAACAATCCTGCTTGTCATTTAAAAACAATAACAAAAAAAACTAAATTGAATAACTACTCCATCATCTTGCATTATAAATCAAAGTCAAGTTTATTTCCAAGTTAATTTAAAACTTAACGATTAAAACTTAAGGTATACTGTAGCGCTGTTTGCGAGCGTGTTTGTAACCGTGAAAGATACCCTCATTATATAATTTTCGTCATATTAGGCGGTTCCAACACAAATCACCAAACTTAATAGTAATACTCTTTATCAGAAGGTTAACGGTTTATGTGAACGCTCTTAAATATGATTGATTAGGTTTAGACCAGTTTAAATGCATTTATTTACGAATTATTTAAAATCTGCTTAAAAATTCAAAACGATCTATAATGATTAATTACATCATAATTAACGGTAATTTAATTATATTTTTACATAACTCTTTGAAGTTGAAATTTTTCAATTTTAGCCTACTTTAATGGGGCACTGCAGAGTTAAACCACCATCGCCAACTCCGGGCTACTGCTGAGAATTTCTTGGAAAAAAGAAAAGCTTAGTATTTCCTAGGATCTACTAGGAAATACTAATGGTTATCACAAACTATTCAAACATACCAAACGTAACTTCTTTCTCACCCAAATTCATAAACCCATTTCAAAAGGAAGAGAATGCCATAAAAATGAAAGGAAAAATAAATTACGGGCGATCTGAGGTCGGCATTCTCTTTCTTTTGAAATGGGTTTCATCCTACTGTGATTTTCTTATTAGGCCATGGGTTTACACTATGTTTTCAAGAATACTTAAGCAGATTTAAAATTACAATTAACAACATTTGTCCGTGCGACGCCTCTGTCGTCCAAACCTTGGACCATCTCTTGGAGAGCTGTCCAAGGTGTGCTATGAAGCGGTTCAATCACACGATGATCTGTGACAACCTTAGAGTCGCACCTTTCAAGCTGGACGAATTGATGAAAAAGAAATCTGCGCTAGAGTTCAATCAGAGTACTCGGCCATATCACCCACGGTCCAAGTAACATTTTAATTGACACACGTAAATACCGATTTTTTTGTTCTAGAACTCTTAACAATATCAATTCCAATTTGCAAGTTAATGCGCTCAGTATCTGATCCTGTGTGGGAATGTTGCGGTATTGAGACATTGTATGAAATGCCCAAAAAACTGTAACCTGATGTACATTGTTTTGTTGTTCATCATAAACAGACAATTGTAACGGATCTATGATAACACTTAAAAGTAATATCCATTCTTTGGGAAGCTTTGTAGTGTGATTTTTGAAACAAATTATTTGCATTTGTGACGTAAATTTTGTCTATGGCATTACAATCATTTGCTATATTTTTATACCTTAACACAATAATTGAAGACTAGTGTTGTAGCTTATACAAAATATCACTTGGTCAGGGCATATTCATCAAAGAAATATCTAATACTCTGCACTGTGTCCGTTGACCTGAAGATTTAGTGTATAATTTTCATCCGATTTGATTGAAGTAAAACAATAATCATATTAAATCCTTGCCCAAGCTCTTTTAAAAGGAGAGCACAACGAATATTGTACAAATAAAATAATCCTGATTAAAGAAATCGTTATTGTTATTTTCAATTAAATTGTCTTTTATTGAATTACATATTGTTGAATTATATAAGCTATCATTAAATATGCAAATTGTAATGACTGAAAATATATTAAATGACACTGATAGAATAATGTTGGTTTCGCGAAGCTTTTAGTCATTGCAGCTTTCTTATGGATTGTCGGAGTAAATCACTGACATGAGACGTGACCTCAGCGATTCCTCCTCCAGGGCAGCGCGACCCTGACCGGGTATCGGGGCCTCATTGTTGCGTTTACCGCCAAAAACCGATTACTGTGCTTATTTATTTTAATCCATAGATGGTTACTGGACGGAGTTAGTTTTGGTTAATTTAATAACACTAGCTTCTTGTTGAACTTATTAATTATTATTTGTTAACTTTCAGAAAATGTAGGGGGTTAGGGGTGTAGTACATGATTGATTAAATATTGAACTCTAGGATAACTAGGATAAATATTTACAATAATATAAGCAATTCAAGTACATATATCTATTTATAGTAGCCATTTTGTTTTATTTTATTGATGACAAGTTAGTGCTGGAAAGTAATCACACCTGATGATAAGTGATGATGCAACCTACGATGAAAACAAGCTATTTGCTACATGGAGTAGGATGAATTCCTGGCCCAGCCAGGAATCGAACCCAGGACCTCTGTCTTATAAATCCACTGTGCATACCATTGCACCACGGAAGCCGTCAAAAAGCTGTACCTAAATTAAGTTTATCACTTTGTAGAAGCTCTATCTGGGCTTTACTATCGAAATGTAGATTCTAATAGCAAGAACCAACAAGAAACTCAATAGATTTTTAATTTCACGAAAAACTCAATTGATTTTTTAATTTCACTCTTTCTGTCCTCTGGTTCTTTAATTAAACGTTTGACTCAGCTTCTGTTTTACTTTGCGCAACAACTATACATAACACGTCGAAGATGGAATGGCAGATATTAATCTTGACTTTTGGCTACAATGCACACTTTTCTGCCAATAACCACAATTGTTCTGATTTCAATGCGATAACACAGGTTTAGTGCTACACCGGCACCTAATGGGCTGTTAACTTGAATCGCTGAATGCGCTATTAGTCTCTGGTAACCTCAGCAGATGTCCCACGTACCTGTGAGTCCGAGGCCTGACCTTGGCAACGTTTAATTCCTCATTGTTGCCACATCGCGGCTTGCGATATAAATTACAATGCGTGTGAAAAACACTACAATGGACTGTAAACGGATTATGTTATCTGGTCGCTTCTAAGCGTAGCTTTCAGCTGGGCCACGACATTATTGACTTGCTAGAGATTCCGCTAGAGATCACCGCGAAGTCGTTATCCCTTGGACACGTACTAAGCCATTCAGTTCTCATTCCTCGTACGCACTATAATAATAGTTACATTGCGAATGAGGATCTTTTTCGTTCGACTTTGATTGAGTCATCATTTACTATCAGATGTGATGAAGATGACAGTAAACCAGCGCTAATTTAGATTATGATACATTTTAGGGTTCCGGACCTAAAAAGGAAAAAAGGGAACCCTTATAGGATCACTTCGTTGTCCGTCCGTCTGTCTGTCAAGACCCTTTTTCTCAGGAACGCGTAGAGGTATTAAATTGAAATTCATATCAAATACTTGGGTCTATAAAACCTTTAAGCTGTAACAAAATCAAACTTCTATGTCAACACAATCACAAGATATAGCAATATAAGCCGCATATTTAACACAACTAGACGAAACTAAATGAAAACCTAACGGGTAGTTATCGTAAACTTAGAATCTTGAAATTTGGTACGAAACAACGTCATATAGCACAGATAATGGAAAAATTACGAAAACTGTAAATTTTTAGTGACGAAATTTAATAAAAATATTTTTAACAATTTTAAACTTACCCCCTTTGTTGATGGACGCGTTGAGGTATTCATTTGAAATTTATATCTAATACTGAAATCTATGATACCTTTGAACTGTATCAGAATCAAATTTCTGTTAAAAAAACAAATGTTAACGTAATCAAAAGATACAGAATAAGTCTCATATTTAACTAGTCGCAGCTAGTCCTAGAATCTTCAAATTTTGCATGAAGCAATGTTTTATAGTAAATATGAAGGAATAATTCCGAATACCTTAAAATTTACAGAACCCTCGGTGCGCGAGTCCGACTCGCACTTAACCGGTTTTTTTTAATTTTGATAACTTTAACTTTAATTCGCATTTAGACTGATGGAACCGACACGCAGCGTATGTCGAAAAAAGGTTCGTTTAGTTCAAGTAAGATAACTTAACTAAAACTTTTGAAAATGCGTTTTCTTTTAATATTTTAACGCTCGACTCTGACGCGTTAAGCGTTGCCCACGAGTTACAGCATCTAACATCTCACAGTATCTAAGCTGCAATGCCTAAACAGCGGCTCAAGCAATCCCGCCTGGCAATTTAAGATAATCCAGTAGATATAGTAAATGTTACGCCTTATCTTCCGTCGTCAATGGACTCCAGGCTTTAGGCTGAGATATCCGACATCACCCAGTTTCCTAAGAATAGTAGAACTTTTTGGGGGGTTTTTCTAGAATCACCATGCTTATTTATGCTGCCAAACAGCGTTGCTGAGTTTCGAAGTAACGGACGTAGTTGTCGGCATAATTACAGCTACATAAGGGTTAATATTTGTGCCTCAGGTGGATGAATACACGACGACATTTTATAAGACATGATCTTTGCATGCCTCATTCTCTGTTTATAGGGGATGGCTTTTATTTATTACTCATCTGACTGGTATTGTAAAAATTGCCACATCTTGGGAATTTTTACAATCGATCTGCACCTATGAACAGATTGACTGGTGAAACGGATGTCCAAGTCCAGTTAGCGCCCAGCTTGCCTAATATTCATACGGCCCAGTTGAATTGTTTGATATCGCCGACAATAGTAAACGAAACAAAGGGTGTGCCAACATCCGAAGTCGATCCACTGCGGATGTGCAAATAATGGAACAATTAGACGATTGCTCCACCGCGACTAATCTGACGCGTCGATTGATTTACGGCCGCTCGGCGTCATATCCTTTTTTTGTCTGTATGCCTCCCGTTATACTTTTTCGGGGTCCTTTTGAGGACTATGATGATAATGATCTTATTTATTATTAGATAGTGCATGACTGTAGTCACACCTGGTAGTAAGCGATGACACATAGGATGGAAGCGGGATAGCTTGTTAGGAGTAGGATATTGTCCACACCCCTTCGGTACAAGACATGGTGTGGTAGGTACACTAAATCGCTTAGCGGTACGTCTTTATCGGTAGGGTGGTAAAAAACCACCGCCGCGGCTTCGGTCAGACCAGGACAAATTCAGAAAATGTCAATCAAATTAACCGCGCTTACCTCTGTACCACGAGGGCCGTCGAAGATTATTAATAATATTCATAAAATCAGTTCATGAAAATCCTTTCATACTTGTAACCTAATTTGAAGGGCAGAACAACATCTGTGGGCTCTGCTAGTATCTAATAACGCTACACTCGATTGTAAAAATTACAAATCATAGCGAAATATTCCTAAACTCGTTTTTCTGAATTCGATTGTGGAGGTCAAGTGACAACTAATTTCTATAAAGTTTAGTTCCACAAATATGGCTGCGAAATGCGAATTGTTTAGATATTGATACAATTTTCTAATGATTTTGACACAATTTCGTAAATTATTTCAAAAGGAATTAAATATTCAACTTTGTATTGAATTTATTTCGCTAGGGTGCCTATCTAATCTAATACAACAGAAAGTTGTGTTTAAGGAAAATTAAATTCAAAAGTACCGTAATTCATGTAGACACACGCATTTAAACACTGAACTTACGTGTAGTTCTTCTATTTGTAGTGACTCTACGACCGCTTTAAAAGGCAATTTTGTGCTGAGAAGAGTGGAGTAGGAACTCTATATTTTTTTAAATCTTAAATACAATAATAATTTTCCATTAATTTTTTTTTTTAACTTTACATAAACCAAGCATTTTTGTCATTAAGGAGTTAAAAGTATCAAAAACCTTAATTTGGCGACGTTAAAAAAATTAAATTAAAAATTTCAAAAATGTCATCTCTATGAGTATTTTGATATTTAATTAAATAAATCCCACTACATTTTCGTTTCGATTGGAAGATTGAATACCTAGAAGGTTTTTGATACTTTGAAATTAGTATCGCGGAATACTTGGGTAACCTTTCATATATAATTAAGGAGTTAAAATAAAAATGGACACGGTTTTTACTTAGGTAGTCTCACATTTTAAGTCAAGTTTACAGAATTGTACCCCAACTTGTTGCCTATTTCATTGAAAGTTCTACAGAACCCAAATTATTTGTAAACAGGTAAAACCTATTTTACCGGACGTGTCTTGAAAAATGATAAAAGTGTGGTGAACATCAGTTGCACAAATAAAAGAGTAAGCCACGTGACGTGTCCGCATCTGGACCAGTTCTAACTCTCAGGCGCTGTTATTGCACTGCGTCTGTAGCACATTGTCATACAGTCATAGCTGGAGAGCTGGTGCACATTTTGAGTAGGTGTTTAAGTCAAGCAAAATACTTGTCTTATAATTCTGTTATACGTAACACAAGACTCAGATCGGACTGAAGAGAATTAGGCCTTTATTTATTGTTTCACTTGCGTAGTTCTAGTTCCCGTAGGAATTTCGGGAGAAAATGTGGCCTATATATTGATCTGATATATTAGCTTTATTATTGTAAAGTTTCAATAAAATTCATTTAGTAATATACATACAAGCTTTCGCCGTTGTAATATTTGTAGGGATATGTTATCGAATTGTGGATTATTTAAAAAGAAATATCCTTGAGGCAAATCTGAGTACGTCTATTAATTAAATATTTGAAGTTTTAACATTGCTAGATGCTGAAACTATTTTCCAAAATTAATATCTGGCAGGTATAAAGTGTTACCGAAATTAAATGTTTTTTAAATAATTTCGAAATATTATCCTTGCCTCAAATATATTTATACTAAAATATCTCTGTGGCCGTATTTGCAAATCTGTGTGGGTCTTTACTGTAGCATAATTATGGCACACGTTTCTAGGTTGCATCAAAAATAATTGCAACCTACTCTATAGTGTCTACTCGCTCTCGGACCATCACTAAAACGTCGCGAACTAGTTTCATTGTCGGAATATTAATTTTGTTTTAGAGTTTTTGTCGATCGATGAATATTAACTATTGAAGTTGGCAGTTAATCAGAATACATTAATTAGCTATCCGGTTTGTTTTGGGAAAGTAAACACTGTTATTATAGTGGCTGATACACGCATTATTTAAATATAATTAATTTATACTCCGGAACCATACAGTATAATAACTGTAGGGTTCCGGGGCTTTGAAACAAATAGCTGTGTATTTTTATCAATACATTATTGGAACGAAGTTCCTTATCGCGCGTTGTGAAAGGGGGCTAGACGGAAAAAATTCGTACGAAAAGTTGTCACGACACTTTTTGATCAAAGGATCTTGCCGCCGCCTTTGATGTGTGCGCGCGTGAGCGGCGGGGGGCGCCCGCGCTGTATGCTGTCTCGCGCTCTCGTGGCGCCCTCTGGTGTTTCGGTGTACAACAAATTATTACGAAAATTGAGCCTACTGATTAAGTTTATATAACATTATATTTGTTAATAATAAAAAAAATATTATTATTACTTAAAAATAATAAAATTTTATTACAATTCCTTCACTAATTAATCGAAAAATTTAGCCTACTGATTAAGTTTATATAACATTATATTTGTTAATAATAAAAAAAAGATTATTATTACTTAAAAAAAATAAAATTTTATTACAATTCCTTCACTAATTAATCGAAAGGAACTTCGTTCCATCCGGGTGTCCCTTGACACCTCTCAACTTTTTAATGCATTCTATTCTATCATTAGTCACATCCCCGTGCCTCGGAGAGCACGTTAAGTCGTCGGCCCCAGTCACTATCATCAACACCTGTGATAGTGGTCTTTAATAAATGTAGCAATGTCACCCTAAGCCGGCAATCCATATTGGTGCAGCGTGGTGGGTTTGCGCTCCATATCCTCTCTCATATAAGGATGGACGCCTGGCCCTGTAGTGGGTCGTAAATAAGCTGATGATAATAATGATGATGATCTGTGCTTGTGTTTTTTTTGGAAATCCCTATCTAACTAACTAGAAAATTTACAAGACTATAAGAGAACAATAAGAACCGCTTAGAACATTTCATAATACATCAAATATCCCTTATAGCGGATAAGGGATATTTGATGTATTATGAAAAATGAAATTTATATTTAGGAAACCCTAAAAACCCTTTCAAGTATATTTGTAGTAGGTGTGAAGGGCGATCATTTTTCCACTTGATTTAATAAGAAATAAATTAAGCAACCAGCAGCTGTGGCGATAGATGTAAAGCAACTTAATTATAATTTATAATTTAAACAAGGTTCAGGTACCGTGTGATTAGTTTAGAAAGTATATTGTTTAAAATAAAAATATAGGCTGACTTTATTTGGTCGTTAACTGGTAGACCTCTATTCTAATATATTTGTAAGTGTTTTAATATGTATTAATGAGAGAAATAATTACAGAATAATATTTTCAAGCATTAATATAAACTCGCTTAACTGCACAGTTTCACGCGCGTAGTTCCCGTCCCATAATTTAAAAAAAATTTACTAAAAACACATGTTCTTATGTTAGTCCTTAGTAAGTTGTTAACTTGCAGATATACCAACAGCAATTATAATAAATTAAAATGTCCAAGAGCAGTGGAACCTGAGTTTGAAGGGCTATGACGCTATTGGAGAAGAGATAACTAGAATTTTAATTACTCAAAGATTTTTTGCAAAAAGAAGCGCATCACTACAGAATTACTTGGTGAATTTTTTGTCTGAGTTTAATAAAATCTCTTGGTCAGGATGGATTCGGTAGGCATTTTCAAATACTTTTTAAATATTTATTTCTAGTACTTCCCAGTTAAAAAATAAAGCTATTGGGAGGAATCAAAGTCCATTAGGTCTGCTAGCTCCACATAAATAATGCCAAAAGTAAGCAAGTGCCATATAAATTATGAAGTTTTATGTAATGACATTTTTATTACCCGTTTATTGGAATCGATTATAATCGAATATATCGTCGGCACGTTGATTGAAGTGGACACGAAACGCGGCGTGTCGGTGGCACACTGCGTGCTGTCCGAGAGCTGGTAGAAACTTTTCAGTTGGTATTTGAGACAAGCTGAAGACTTTCCTTTAATTCCGCTATTAAACCTTCTACAGACCCGGCTGGAGTTGTAGTGGAGCTAAATTATATATAAACTTTATATGCGTTTGAATCGACCCTCTCGTGACTCGATCGCCTGGCAGGCAGAATGATCCGTCCGAAAATCATGATTTCGATTTTTTATTTTAGACCGCCCGTTTCACCCGCGTAGTTCCCATATCCGTGGAAATATCAAAATATAAACTAGTCTATGTCACTACTTATGAGTCTGGCTATCATTACAAAAATATTATTAGGTACAATCTGGCTCATACTTTCAGAGATTAGCCGAAACAAATAAACATTTTAAAAACAGATTTTTTAATGTAACTACGGTATAATATTGGCATATGCATTTCGTGAAAGCTGTTAATTTGAAATTTATTATTATCCTGTTATTTCAAGTTGCCTAAATACATTATTCTTAAAATTGGTTTGCAAGTATTTAGCGAAGAATCAATTTAAGAGATTTTTTTGCAAAAAAATATTCCACGCTTTGGAAATATAGGGATTGATTTAGCTTGTCAGCCATGCCAATTCAAAAAGTCAACCAGCTCTCCAGCTATGCGTGGTGCGGATGACTCAGGCGCAGACGGCCATGTAATGTGATATTACATAACTCATTATGTGGACAGTATCGCTGTCAGTTGTCATTGCATCCCACTGCGATGCGACGAGGAAAAAATTATTTTTATGTGTGTATTGATAACATTTTTGTATTTCTCTGATGTATTATTTTAAGATATTGCATTGACTTAAATTACGAATAGTAGGAGTATTTGCAAACTAGATGGCTTTCAGGCAATAAAGTGACCCAGGGTAGTAGTAGTTAGTAAGTTTTATATTACAAGTTGGTGTCATGGTTAGTCGATGTGGCTTTGAACAATAAGATGCTAGACTCAAGTCCTAGGTCAGCTATGAAATAACTCAATATTTCATAGCCGATCTCTTTTGTCTTCCCATAAAGTTTGAGTAGGAGACCAGTGTTTGAAAATTGGTTATAATTATTATAACCCTGTGCCTCGTGGGTGTTTAGCCGTCGATCCACTATCATAAAATGATATTGATGAGTTGGAACTATTATTATCATTCTAAGTCTTAGCTCCACATTCATTTTACATTTTTATTTATTAATAAATAATATGATAAACATTACTCATGCTTCATTATAATTTTAGTTATCTATTTTAATTTAGCATCTTGTATTCATATAATAAGCTCCAATTTGTGAACGCGAGTAAATATGTCAAGTGCGATGATGATTGTCATATAATTGTTGTGCTGTAGTTTTGATGCGCACCAATGTATAGCACACTACTGTACACCTTATACAAAATTGCTGCAAGACACGATATCGTATAAACGTTTTTTTTCTGGTACGACCAATTTGCGATGAAGGTTGGCACTCATTGGCTTATTCCTGCATGTCTATTTTGTTAAAAAAATGTACTGCTTTAATGAAAGAATAGCAAAATATCAAAGAAGAATAGCAAAATATCAATAAAAATTCCTAGGCCATTCAGTCGAGTAAAAAATTACATACCGTTAGTGGCCAGAACAAATAAAACTAATCTCGGGTTTTCTGCGCCAACAAATAGAATGATAAATACCTATAATTGGTTTCATAAGTTTGTTCATATAGACATTACAGGTGACAATTTTATCAAATTTAAAAGAAAAATTAAAGACTACCTTTTAGCAAACTACTCTTCTGGATAGTTCAGAATTATAATAATTATATAATAAGGTTAGAATTTTTATAATATAAGAATTAGTTTATGTACTTTATACTATTTATACTATATTCGCTATAGTTAAAATTGGTTTGTCTTGCTTATAATTATAATTGTGTTTGCTAGTCTATTCTTAGTTCGTGTTTGCTTTTTATTTGTCTTTTCTACTGTAGTATTTTTAAGTTAGCATGTTGTGTTTACTAATAAGTAGGTTTACAATTAAACATTTATTTTTTAAGATCTTACTATTGTTATACTTATGCCAATTGTAACCTGTTGGTAACCTTAGTAAAAGAAATAAATAAAAATAAATAAAAGAGTCAAGTCTCACACTAACGATTTTCGTTACAGAATCGAAATGCTACTTCGAGTATCCGTTTTTGTTTCACACGCCTCGGACAAACTTTCGCTAAGAGTTATGACCAAAATATTAGGGACAAATGAGGAGTCGCTGTTCTGATATCTTTGCAGTAACGTGTAACACTTTGTCCCTTAATATACGATTTGAATTTCTAGTATTTTTTTAGTTAATTTTGAATCGAAAATTGGTGTTTTTGTTTCAAAATCCATGTGTGATTTTACATTGATAACGGTTATTTACAACTATTCGTTTTGTTTTATTTAAAATAACGACTGTTACAAAAGCTTGTGAGTTCCAAATCCCCTCTCCCACTTAGTAGGAGGCTGTACAAGCAGGCTGAAAAAGTGAATCGTGCATTGAACCGCGTAGCGAAGCCAACGCGTGAAGTTTTTCATAGGATTTCACATGTCTCCTGCACCCAAAAACCTGGTATAGGGTAGTTTATATGGTAGCAATATGATCGGATTGGTTGCCGTTACATTTGAGACAGTGATAAACTGGTCCTTGGCAACACCAGCTGAGCTTGGCCACTGAAATCACAACAACTAATTAGCATAGGTATACTTAAAGTTTTAGTATACGACATTTTGTCGGTAGTGTGAGCAGCGTGGCCCTAATCAGAACAGCATCAATCAGGGTCCCGCGAGCTGTCAATCAGCGAGCGGCCTTCACGCGGCCCTGATTGCGCTCATTACTAGCTTTTTGTCAGTTTGTTCAAGACACTTACCAGTCATAGAGCGGCTATTGGCAAAATTAAATATTAAGATTACAAGGTAAATAAATAAGTATGTAATTATTATTTTTTAAAAGAATTACTGCAATTACCGGATTAAAAAAAAGAAGAGACATGCTCTAACCAAATAACTTCGCGTGAATTTACAAATGTTATTTCAAATGACTCCAGTTAAGCTTAACATTATTAAAACTGGTAGACAGAAAGTATGAGTTATTTATCAAAGCAGTCTTTTTATAGTGACAATTGATGAACCAAGTCTATCTGTTCTTGAGTATAAAACGATCACCCATAAAGCATCATTTCGCAGAACATGCAAGAAACACGTCTTACAAAGTGTCAATCAACTTGAAGCGTAGGCTTTTTATGCATTACAAGTTGGCCCTTGACTGCAATCACATCTGATGGTAAGTGATGATGCAATCTAAGATAGAAGTGTACTAACTTGTTAGAAGTATAATTAAATCCACACCCCTTTCGGTTTTTACACTACACCTCACCGGAAGGCCAAATCGCTTGGCGATGTCTTTGCCGGTGGAGTGGTAACTAGCCACGACTGAACATCGGTCACAAAAAGCTCTAATCCTTAATTTTTTTTACATATTGTGCTTACTTAATAAAGTCAATAACTAAGTACACGCGTAATATAGCTAACGTTAAATATAACTGAAGTAAAAAATGCACGCCAAAAATGGTATTATTAAATTGCTTCTAGTAGTCACTCTAAATAATGACTATATCCTTGATACTTATAGTTTTTGTAAGCTACGCTTTGAACTATGAACTTCCTCGCCACAGGGCTGTCACTTTTATAATAATTAATTATAAAAAAATTAGTCACTACATGGAAATTTCCAGTTTGTTAGTTTTCTTATAACAAGTATGACTTAATATGACGCTCATTAGTAATGTATGAATGCATTTTCGTGGGTCCATAAATATTCGTGTATCATTAAATCGAGTGAACTTGTGTGCTTTGATTTAATAGACATTTGTCTAGAAACTTCCTTGAAACATTAATATGGTAGACATTTGATAATTTTTTGTATTTACTTCAAACTGAGAGGTTTTCCTTGAACTCTGGCCTTGGTCATTTCATACATGTATTTTTTATCAAACTAATATTATAAAAGCGAAAGTTTATTGGTGTGTATGTTTGTTAGGTACTCTTTTACGCTACTACTAAACCAAAGAGAAATTAGATTGCCATCTGGATTACAGAATTACGTAGATTTTATTTCATTATTACGAGAATGAGGTGGGTGTATTCGCGGACACTATGTCTAAATTATTATGTACTTATTTATCAAGCGTATAAATATTAATGCTCATGTTGAATAAGGACTGAAGGGCAACGTCGGTGGTGGAGGGAGGAAATCTTACTGCAAAAGACACCCGATTATCTTATTTGTTTCAATTTCGGAAAGATGTTTTACATACATTACGGGTGCCCTCAGTCGATTATTTGTAGGATAAAAGTAGAAAGTAACGCAAATGGTTTGCAAAAAATCGGTCACAAATAAAGTTGGTAGATGCCGACCGATCTGGTTATCGGTGAGAAATGGAACGTTCAGAAATGTATGCGTTTACATTATATGAGCCATTTACACATACTTTTACCCAGGCATTTGTTGTTCTTTGCACCCAGGCATTTGATGTTCATTACTTTTTAGCCCTCCTCTTACTTTTTTCTCCGCATTTCTTAGTGCTGTGTCGTCTTCTGCGCTGCTTAGCATTTCGTATACTTAAGTCTTGTAGGATGCGAAGCTGCACCACCATGAGACACAATGAACGAGAGAAGCAGCCCTGGTCAGAAACAAGAAACAAGTAATAAGTATGTACAGGGTATAGTTCGCCGACGAATTCCACACAGCTCGAGTCATCAGTGTCAAGTACTGGATCTCAGTGCACACATCCTTGAAGTCGTCTTGATCTACATATAAACCATTAACATCGTCAGCAAAAAGCATTGTCCGACATGTTCATGGCTATCTGTTATGTAACGAGTTGTATGTTTATATGTTCGTTTCTCATCAATCATTATCTTCAGCCTATTTCAATGAATAATCTGGCAGTCCTCCCTACTTATAGGAGCCTGGATTTAAAGATTTTTTGCATTACAAGTTCAATATAACATTGTTCGCTCGCGTTCACTACAATAACATCTAATAGTAAGTGATCGTACAATCTGTGAAAGGGGCTTCTTTTAGGTGTAGGATAAATTCCACGCCCTTTTCGGTTTTTACTCGACATCGTACCAGAACGCTATTGCGCTTGGTGGGCTTTTTCGGTAAGGTAATAACTAACCACGGCCAAAGACTCCTGCCAGCTAGATCTGGCTCTAATTAGAAAATCTTAATGGACCCGACCGGGAATCGAACCCAGAACCTCCATCTTATAAATCCACTACGCATACCACTGCGCTACGGAGGTCGTCAAACGTTACGCTGCTCTAATGCCGGTAATCATTAATTTAGCTAGAATGATCACTTACTATCATTTACCCTCAGGTGTGATTGCAGTCAAGGGTAACTTATGATGAATAAAAAAAAAATATCTATGAAGTCGGTGCCACCTGTAAGCTTTCTACTTTAAAGACGATACCTAATTCACACTAAGTGATTTGCTACTTTGTTGAATAAACTTAACTTAAAGTTGGATGGTACCGAGTTTATAGATATGGTTAAGTAAATTAAAGTAACAAAATGACGCATTTATTTGTTACTTTTCAGTGCGTTTTGAAGTCGGTTTAATTTTTTATTAAAATTTTCTTTTTACGTTGCAAAATCTCTGTGGCTTTCTCATTGAAACGTGATTAGTAAAAACAATATATGAGTAATGAGATGGTGATAAATCTCTATTTACAATGCTAATGTATTGCAGTAAAATTCACACATTTGCAGCGGGTCGCGCAACTACGCAGGTAATGTATAATGTGGTAAAGTTCACGTAAGTCGCATAACGCAGTCATAAAATGTATGGTAATGAGTGTTCCCACGTGTCCAATACGATCCGTGCATAGTACACTTGCCAGATGATAGCGGTCGGTGACATTATCTACTTACCTACTTACGTCATACGAATAGTATATAATTAAATGGTACAATTAAAATGATCTAGTTAAGAAAACTTACTCGTAATTAAGTATACCTACTCTCTTACTTTAGTCGGCCGCTAACCCGTGTTCAGTTATACCGTCTTCTAGAAATTGCCTCATTAGTCCAGTGGTTAGTTAGTGGTTAGCATATATTATGTCTTCAGATAATGTGGCCTTGGATTCGAGGTCTGATAAAGCTTATGAAATGAGCGTTTTTCCAAGAAAATTCTAGTATTTTTACTTCATTATCATTATCATTATCAGCCTATTAACGGCCCTCTACAGGACCAGGCCTCCCTCCTTATAGGAGAGGGGATATGGAGCGTACATCCACCACGTTGCTCCAATGCAGGTTGGCGGGCTTAGGTTAATAATGTTTCATTTATTAATCATCATCACTAATCAGATGTTGATGATAGCGACCGGGACCGATGGCTTTACGTGCTCTCCGAGGCACAGGGGTGTAACACCAACTTCCAGACTCCTGGCTTGGAATGTACTGAACATTTCATAGAAGAATGAAAAAGCTCAGAATTATTCCGTGAGCTGACCCAGAAATCGAACCCAGGACCTCGTGATCGAAGTCACATAGGCTAACCACTAGACCAACGAGGCATTTTTACTTATCTTAGCCCAAAGATGGCGTGTTGGAAGTGGTAGATTCTTACCTCGAAGAGCACGTTAAGTTGTCAATACCCGTTATAAACGTCATCATCAGATAGTTATCATTACAAGATACAACCAAATTCGCCATTCGCATGAGAGTAGCGTGGTGGATGTAAGCTCTTTATCTCCATTCCTAAAAAAGCCTAATTTCCTTAAAATAGGCCGATACAAAATTAAATGTCAAATAAGTTAAATGGCCGCCATTTCCTGAAATCATTACCATCAATTGGTGCCATCATTCGAACAAAGATTGGTGGTCAATATGCGAAAAGCTTTCCTACTATCCACAATTCGCTATTTTGTTAACGCCACTTGCATTTAATTAAGATACATGGGTAGTTCAGCTATTAATGAATACATGCTTTCAAACATGTAATCAATTTTACAAACACAATCCACCCGTCCCATAAACTAGCCGATGGGATGCCTCGCCATATAAGTAAACAAGCCTATAATAATGATACATAATAAAATATAATTGAGTGGCAATAATTCGTGTTAGATCCCATCAAACATTCTTTATGGCAATTATAACATCCTACATGTACATATATGTACATAGACCTTCGATATATTACCACCCACTATATTTATACTCGCACTTTGATGCTACAAGCCAAGAATTTTTCACGGTTGTGTAAGAGTTATTTTAATTAAAATCGGAGAGGTCCTACATTCCCAGCTTTGATTTTCTTCTTCTACTTCTATTTAGTGCCACTAGGTGGGGTCCGCTTTTTGACATAAGCTGGCCTTCTTTTCCCGGTCTTGACCATCTGATATTTTGAAATTATTGGCCCTCGTGTCAGCATCTCATGCAGCTTCGATTTTGAGATTTTTACTGTTTTTGCTTTGCTTTTCTGCCATTGTAAGTTACCATTATATCGGAAAATACATACCACCGATTCCGCATTTCGGTGCAATGGTGTGTCGAGTCCTCAACATTATCAGCCTTTTGACGCCCCATCACAGGGGATATTGAGCGGGACTGATAATTTAACATGCTCTCCGAGGTACAGGGGTGTAACACGCCCAGCTTCCCATATCCGGGCTTCTTTTATTTAGAAGTACAAACACTCAGATTCTATTCCATAACCTGCCCAAGGATTCTAACCCAAGACCTTGTGGTCAACCTCTAGGCCAACGAGCAGTCTTCTTGCTTTCTTACTTAGGTACTAGTATTGGGATTGCTAAATACTCTACATAGAATCTGCTTTTCAAGCCGGTAGTCACGACAAACAGATTTTTAGCGTTTCAAAAGTATGTACATACTTGTAAACTGAGCTGTCTGAGTTTAGGGTCATGTGTGAATTCGAACTATCGGTGTAGATATAGAAAGGGGTGTGGATTTAACAAGTAAGACCGCTTTCATCTTCATCATCACTTGTCATCAGGTGAAAGTTTGCAGTTAAAGTCAAACTTGTAGTAAATAAAAAAATGTTAAAAAATCCTTAGAAGCATGAACCTAGGACCTCGTAATCTCAAACCACATGCCCATTAAACTAACGAAACAGTTATTTTACTTATAAAGCGTAAATAAAGTATTTTCATTCTAACATTTAGGGAATGAACGTTAAATTATAAAAAACTAGCAGTCGCCGTCCGCGTGAAAACCTCTTTTCACAGACAGACTTTCATATAAAAAATGCTCATTCCTTCTACTGGTGTAAGAATTTTTTCAATCGAATCAGTAGTTCCGATTTGCCCCAACAGATACCACATTTACAAACTTACAAATTTACGAACTTACAAACTTTACCCTTTTATAATATTAGTATAGATATAGAAAAAAAATTAAAGACATTGTAAGTTTTAATGCAGCCATAAATTGACAAACCATCAATATGCCGAGTATCTAAATAAAATCAAGTTTCTAAAACATCCGCGAACATAAAATACCAAAGTATAAACTTTACTTAATTGTAAAGAATTCTTGTGTCATGTAAAAAGAACACTTACAGCTATGGCAAATTAGTAGTAGTAAGCCTAGGTAAATTAGTCTCATTTGGTACAAGATATGGTGTTCTGAAATGATACGTTTGGTCCACTCTTTTGTAAGGCTGTGAAATGAAACATGAATCACAATACTCTTAAAGAGGATTGTTGTATTAAGCTCCAAGCATTTGATATGTGAGTTTTTAAGAAAATGCTGAGAATGCTGAAATATCGTGGAGAGACTTCCTCTCAAATGTACAGGTTCTCGAACGAGCCAGGTGCATAAGCGTGCTGATGACATGAGGAGAAAGGTTGCACTTTCGTTAGTGAGATCAAAGATGTAGATACATATTTGATCTCTCTATGAATTCTTAAGGTTAATTCTTAAAGGTAAGAAAAGAAAACGTAGACCTAGAAAAAAAAGAACCAAGCTTAGCTACACGAAGCTTAAAATTGTCTCACAGGACCTGAAGAATTTTATCCACCCAAAAGCCAAACTACATTTCGAAAGACACCTGAATATGATGATCAGTAAAGTATCTAACAATAAATAATATTTTCCTTTTCTTTTCTCGTTATTATTTAAAAGTAATATTTTCATTTCAATAGAAGACTTTAATTTTTACTTTAATTTTTAGAAATTTTCTGTAAAAAATTCTAGAACGGATTAGGGTGGTGTTACATAAATATGCCCTGTAGAGCACGTTAAGCCGTCAGTACCAATCATTGTCATTAAGCGTAGTATTACCTCTCTCATAGGGCGAGAGGTCTAGTCCTAATAATAAGGATGAGTCAGTATATAACAATGTATAATAATAATTAGCATAAGTCAGTTCTTTAATTAATAAATAACAATAATAATTAATACTCGTCATTATTGAGTGATTGTAACTGATGAGAATAATCAACAATGAATGCATGTAGTTGTATCTGATACCCCGCAGAACATCAGTGCTCTCTTTAGGTGACGCTTTCATTAAACATTACTTTGGGCTTCGAAGCGACTCGACGTGGACCGGTAACCCATCCGTGACCAAATGTCTCGCTGCGTATTGTAGTACGTTCAAGGACGCGAGTGAAGTAGGGATCAAAAGCCTAGCGCGGTAGTGAAGTGAATCCGACTATCGCTATCGAGCACTTAGTCTCGAACGAAACGCAGTCAGTGGCGTACGCGTCGCGAAAACATCGATAAAATCGACCACAAAACATCGATAACACATATTTTAAAAAAAGAATATTGTAAAGGTTTCACTAATTACTTTTAATGAGTCGTTGTTTTTGTTAAATAAACATTCTGTAATTTCATTAAAATTAAAGTGCTAACATTTAAGCTTTTGGAATAACTTTAAAGTTTATCCAAAGGTGAAGAGTGAATGTGCGGGTTCATCAATATCGATAGTCGATATCTTATTTGCATATTAATAAATATTTTAATATTGTATTTAATTATATTAAGCCCATAAATATTTAATTAATTCATTAGGTTTTAATTTTATTGTTATTATGTTAAAAACCTGTGATTCATAAATTAATCTAAATACTTATATAATTAACTTTAACAGGTGATTCATTTTGGGATTAAATATTCAAGGTTGTTCCTAAATTAGGTCAATTATAATAATGTAAATAATGTAATATTGAATGAACTATTCATATCATTCATACGCAAACTGTTTGAGTGCATATCATAAATGTAGCGATTTAATATTTTAAAGATTTAATATTTAAAGACTTTGAGAACGTAGCCGGTTTCTTTAGGACTATAGAATTTATAATTATTAGTATTAAATTTTATCCTCAAGTCATTTGAATTTATACGTAATTAATATTCGGCGGACAACTGAGTATTTCGCGTGGATTTTATGGACCTCTCAGCATTTTTATTACTTTGATTGTATTAATCCTTATTAAGAAGCGTTTCTATGCAAATAACGAACTTTTCTCGTTTTTTCACGAGTGTTGCTGTATCTTTTAATAATAACCTTATAACATTAAGGTACAGAAATTCCATTAATTCTAGAAAATACACAAAATAGAAATTTAAAAAAATCCTAAAAAATAAAATAAAATGTTGCTTCTGAAAACCCACAGGATCCCTATAAGGAGCTATTAAAATCAGTCGTTGTTGGCGTTAATGATGATGATGATGATGATAATGATGATTGGGAATTAACTCAAATTAATTTATTAATAAAACCAACCCTGTACAGATGACCAACCGCATGTTGGTCCATTCCTGTTGGCCATCCGTAGATAGGATCTCTCTATCCTTGGTTCAAAGACGGTCCAGTTTTTGAAGCAAGAATATCTGGGCTATGGAAATATTTGAAATTTCTTTATAAAAATTAGGCCAGAGTAGAGAAATTAACTATTAAAGTCTTGCAGCTCCTTATTAACCACCTTCAAAAAAAGGAGGTTATTGAACTTCAATGTATCCCAATGCAGAATTATTTACTTTAATAGGTATTAAAGTAAAGAATTCTGCATTGGAATTTCAGAATTCTTTACTTTAAATTGAAGTTTAATAACCTCCTTTTTTTGAAGGCAGATTAAAAGGGATTGCTGATAAAACAAAAACAATCCTTAGGGAATGATTTTCATAAAGTACGATTAGGTTGTCGGAAATCAATCAAGTTAGAACTACGAATATATAAACACCACCTTCACAATATTCTTCAAAACAAACAACAAAAGAGCTTATAATATTCCCATTTAAATAAGGAATTTGCGTTTGAGGAAAACCACCAGTTAATTTGATTACAGCGCAATTTATTCGGTATTAAACTCGAATCTTGCATCTGAGCACATTGTTAGCTAAAGGCCTGTTGCGGCAAGTTCACACGACAGACAATAGTGATGTCAATCTGACTGTTTGTATCCAGTGCGCAAAGTGTCGACATGTTTGGACGGAGACATTATTTTTGGTTGTTCGCAATACTAGCCTCGTTTCTCGTGGCCGTTGCTCAGGTAAGATTTTCATAATCAACTTTTTATTGGTAAAAATTTTCAGCGTATTCCAGAGATTTATACTTTTTAGTTGCTGGCAACCAGCGGCTCAGGATCGTTGTGTTTGGAAGTTCCTACAAAAGGTGTGCTGTGGACGTTAATCGGCTGACTTAATGATGATGATCGTTATATACCTCAAAAGGATATATAAAAAACGCTTTCATTTACATTTAGTTAGCCACCTGTCTCATTATTTTTTAGTCAAGGAACTTTTTTCAGGATACGTAAAAATCAGGTTGTAAATTCAATTTCATTTTATCTAATATCTGAGAACTAAAAACCCTGTCCTGCAGCCTTCTTTTGCTATTCTCCGATTTTAATTTAAGCCATTATTTGCTCTTTCTGGAATGGGTATATCTGTTAAGTGTACTACTACTAGCATTAGATCATCTGCACCAGTTTTGCATATCCAGTTATTGTTTTAGCATTTCATTGCCTCGAGGACATGGAGTTATTTATAAGAGCCATTGGTTATTACATTAAAGAGCGTCGAAACATTCAAGAACTAAATACACATTAACTAACTTTTACCACGATTCATGACACCGAGTTGACCCCTTTTTTTTTCTTATTCAATACAAGTTGACCCTTGAGTCTGTGCCTCCAGGTTTATACAACTTAGGTATCTATTTAAGACAGTGTCATAGAGAACATATCTATAGTCTAGGCAATAGTTCAGGGTCGATAATTTTTAAAACCAAAAAAAATCACAGTAGGATGAAACCCATTTCAAAAGGAAGAGGATGCCATAAAAATGAAAGGAAAAATAAATTACGGGCGATCTGAGGTCGGGAAGCGGTAGGGGTTGAGGGTTTAGGGGTAAAACACGGATTTTCTCGATTTCTGGCAAAACTAAAAGTCCTATGGAAAAGACTTGAATGGCAAAGTTGTAGATAATAAAAAGATCTAAAACTTTTGTTTCTACACTTTTTTCACATAACCTCAAAATTTGTGTGAAAAATACAAAAAGCAAGTTTTTGGTTTTTTATTTTTATCTTTTACAAATAAAGTTTTATTTTCATAAAATTTGGTGAAACCTTGCCTTCTTATGTCCCAAACACGCTATAATTTATTTGATTTGAAATATTTATTTTTACACCTTATTTTGAATGAATATCGAAAAAATAACCTAATTTTCAACCGAAAAATTGTCCGTCAAAATATATTTTTTTTTTCAAAAAATTATTGTGCTTTCTGTTCGTTAAAATCTCTACTTTCCGATGGGGAAATAATATATATATGTTACCATAGTAAACCTTCTCAGAAAAGGCAAAAACTAGGCTAACGGTTTTTACTGCTGCTACGTAATAGCAGGTATGTAGTAAGGCCCAGTTGAGGGTCTGGCTCGGTAGACTCTGCTAATTAGGTTACGGAAGATTTACGATGCTCACCAATCACCAGACGATTGGAAGGAACATCGCTTGGTTTTAGCGGGTATTCCGGTTGGTTCTCAGCCGATGAGTCCGACATACCCTCTGAGATGTTAACTGCCCTATATCTTTGCATAAACACATTTCTCAGTGTTAAAAAAAAAGTATGTAGACCCAACAAAGCTCAGATCCGCCTAGCCCCGTCTCCACTTTTCTATGTTGACATTGTAATGTGACCTTTTAGTGGGCTAAAATGTTTCGAGGTCACTCAGGTATATACCTGAGCGACCTACATTATCTTAAAATATTAATAAATAGGCATCTACGCCTGCATTTTCATTGCAGCTGTAAAAACCGTTAGCCTAGGTTTTGCCTTTTCTGAGAAGGTTTACTATAGTAACATATATATATTTTTTTACTTTCGGAAAGTAGAGATTTCAACAAACAGAAACCATACTAACTTTTTGAAAAAAGCTGATATTTTGACGGGTGAATTTTCGATTGAAAATTAGGATGTTTTTTCGATATTAATTAACAAAATAAGGTGAAAAAATAAATATTTTTAATCAAATAAATTACAGCGTATTTGGGACATAAAAAGGTAAATTTTCACAAAATTTCGTTAAAAAAAAAATTTTTTGTAAAAGATAAAAATAAAAAACCAAAAACTTGGTTTTTTGAATTTTTCACATAAATTTTGAGGTTATGTGAAAAAAGTGTAAGAACAAAAGTTTTAGATCTTTTTATTACCTACAACTTTGCCATATAACTCTTTCCCATAGGACTTTTAGTTTTGCAAATAAAAATCCGTTTTTTACCCCTAAACCCTCACCCTCTACCCCTTCCCGACCTCAGATCGCCCGTAATTTATTTTTCCATTAATTTTTATGGTATTCTCTTCCTTTTGAAATGGGTTTCATCCTACTGTGATTTTCTTTTACTTTTTATTATGTTTGAGGCTATCTGCACTGGGCTAAAGGCTAAGATTATCTTCACAAGTGTAAAACATTTTTTTTGTTTTGTGTTTTATTTGGTTGGATTTTGGATTCAAAATAAAAATTATCTAGTATTATATCCATTAATTGTAATTTTTAATCAAATCAATCCAAAATTGTTAAACACACATCAACGAGTTACCAAAGCATTTAAATTAACTGAACATCTCGTGTAGACATAATTAACACAAAATATACAACATCACGTCTCCTTATAATCAATACTGTTAACTAATAAATTAGTATCTCTAATAAACTCATCGTAAAATGCACTAAGTTATGCTGTATAGGTTTAGCACCACACGATTGCCTTTAAGTAACTGCAATAATCAATTAGTCTAGCCAACAACTGTATTTTTTCGTGTTCTTTAGTCTTCTGAACTTATGTTATTTTAAAGAGTCAAAAATTTTAGCTACAAGCTCCTACCATAGTTGGATTTGGCAGGTAACTGTTGAGTTTTGGCCATCGTTATTTTGAGAGGTGTTACTTCTGTTTCCAGACTGTTAATAATTTATCCAAGTATAGAGCGCTCTCTGACACGGTGTGTTTAACGCCTACCTCTTCGCCATAGGAAAAGCATCTTAAGTAAATTATTACTTCTGCGGAGATGGAGACACTTTGTTTGAATGCCCCGACGGTGCAGATATCAAACCAGTGGCCTAGGGAGCGGAGGAGCTAAAGGTGCGGAACCTCTTTTCTGGCATGTTAAAAAGCGAAAAAGAGTGGCAAAGATATGCTCACATGCTCCGAGCTGTGATGACATGATGATGAAAATATAAAACTAGTTTTCTTTTAAAAATTACCAATTATTTACCAGTCGAACTATTATGTATAATCTACGCTTATTTATGTAGTACGTAAGTTGTTTTTGCTGACCGCAGTGCTGAGTCATTGAACTATTGATAAAGCGATCGATATCGGGAAACAAAAACATCTACTTGACCCCTCGACGTGTCCAGCGACCTTCTGTGACCGATATAAAGAACAGCTAAACTAACCACTGTGAACGATGACCTAGTTCTATGATAAAGCTTGTAAATCCGGGTCATTTTATTTGAATGATTTGAATTCAAATTCAATTTCGTTTATTTCTTTAGAAGTACTTTTGAAAGTCAATTCTGTTTGCACGTGATGACTCTACTAGCTATTTAGAAGACAAAATCTATTCAAACTACACTACAGCGCGTTTCGAATCCTCGTAGTTTTAATTTTAAGTGTTCTTACCTATCACCATTACTTTTATCGAATCTAAACATTACGTAATGGCGATTCAAAATGATCATAAAGATTTCACTGAATAAAATTTTGACTTTGACTTAAGTAATTATATAATTTACAAATTACTTACGTACCTAGTGTACATTATTTGTTATTTCAGATTTTAGGTTGATCCCTGATCTGATCTGAAGTACTATCAAGCATCTTAATCGTTAAGAAACAAGCAATCTTATAGTATCTATCTAACCTTGACTTAATAAATGTGTGACTTAATTAATATACATTGTTTAAACACATTGGTTAAATCCGAGACTGTCTCTACTAGAAATACAATTTCTGCACTTGATTTGCGGACGAATCAGCAGGGTAGGCAGAACATTAAAAAAAGGTTATCGTAGTTATTTGTAGTCCAATTTTGTGGAATCAACATCTCATAACAAAAGAAAAAAAAGTAATTTTATTTGACTTAATCTTGAATTTTTGACGTGACAACGTCTTATAATTCGATAGAGCCGGTTGCACGCACGAAAAAACATGACTTCATGCGTCGTTACCTCGCTTTGAGGCGTTCCATGTAAGGCTTGAAGTGCAAGCGAGAGCGCGGCACGAGCGACAAAGAAGCACAATCGGCCTTTGCGTTCGGCAGCGTTCGACATCCGTCTATTAAATATAATTATTAAATATATTAATTTTAAATTAATATATTTATTATAAATTTAAAATATAAATTTATAAAATCAAATTCAATTATTTTATTAATTTAAATTAATATTTATAAATATATACTTAAATTAAAAATTTTAATAACCAATTAAATGCTACCATTCCATCAGTATTTTCTTAAGACATTGTCACGTCCAACTATCGTCAGTAAACCGACTTTACAGACAACCAATTTTTTAGTCCTAATTTTAATTTGTAACTAAATATGGACCCAAAGGAAGTCAGTACGAGTGAGACGATAATAACTAAAATGACCTTGACTAGTGTCTCGGTGTTATTAGTCTTGCATCATTTACAAAATTGAGCCGGAGAATTGATTTTTGACGCCATTGCGAAAAGTTTCATTTGTACCGAGGATAGGTTTTTATGGAGTTGTTTGAAAAAGTCTTCAATACAAACAAGAATTAGATATTTAAGTGCGATGGCGTAATTGTGATATCCGATTTGAATTATTTAAACAGCAATTTACGTGTGATTTTTGATCGATTTTTAATAAGGCGAGTATTCTTAATCTATGGAGAAAACAGTTAAAGAGATAATAAATCACTATCTATTTTATGGTTTTTTTTAAGTACCTAGTTACTAGTGACACGCATTTTCAACGAAATAATGCGTGCAGTAAAATCCTAGTATCCTTAAAAGATGTATGTTGTCGCTGACTGTTTTTAGGAACAATTCTTTTATACATTTTTTCGTTCTATCTCAAATAAATAAAGCAGCATTTTTGGTGAAAACTTCCAGGTGGCTTAAATTTTCCCGGCTTTTCTATCAATTATCTTTATATTTCGGCAAATTTTCAATTTTCGGCATATCGATAACAAACGATATGCTTACTAAAACCTTCCTCACGTTCAGTAGTGTTTGAGTTTATCGTGATTAGACATACCGACTCGACGGGGGATTTTTAAGCTATTGCATAGCTTCTATCGTGGGCCTTGAGCGTGGAGACCGAATCCAGAAATTTCGTCACGAAAAAACCTAACACCCCCACTCCGACCGGCACAACGGTGATACTTTTTAGTTTTATCGATAAATACCAGAACTTTTAATGACTTTTTGAAATATCACGCTTGTAAAAAAAACAAAGAAAAAATACTGCATAAATAAAATAAATATATAATCATAGTTGCATAAGTTTATAAAAATTGCTATGCAATAGCTTTACCGCAGCAGTCTCCAAGTGCCACACGTCTTTTTTACACGCTTTTTATTAGCTTCACTTGTATGTCAGTTTGTCAGTATGTCAGTTTGTCAGTATGTCAGTTTGTCAGTATGTAACTCGTATGTGTGTTCGCGCATAACTTCGTCGTTTATGGACCGATTTTGATAATTCTTTTTTTGTTGGAAAGTAGATAGTCCGGTGGTGGTACCATGACAAGGAAACCAGGATCTGATGATGGGATCCTGATGAAACCGAGTGGAACTTTCAAAAATTGTAGGGACAACAAGTACGTTTGTTAGTTTTTCCGATAAGTATTTAAAAGCACTACAATTCGATGGTACTACAGTACCACCACCACTACAGTCTGGAGTCGATCTGATGATGGAGCCGATCTACATATAAGAGAATTCCTTGACGATTTACTGTATTTACCTTGTGTTTGGGCTCGATTAATTTGTTTTGATAAGAGCTTTACATTTAGATGGGCTGTGACTGTCATTGAGGGTCTGGTGATGAAGACAAAGTACAGTTAAGGGAGCTCCGTAACAACTTACAGTAGCTACCTTGTGTTTGGGCTTGATTAATTTGTCTCGATGAGAAATTTACATTTAGATGGACTGTGACTGTCATTGAGGGTCTGGTGATGAAGACGAAGTACAGTTAAGGGTGCTCCGTAACGGCTTACAGTAGCTACCGTGTGTTTGGGCTTGATTAATTTGTCTCGATGAGAAATTTACATTTAGATGGACTGTGACTGTCATTGAAGGTCTGCAGATGAAAACGAAGGACAGTTAAGGGATCTCTTTAACGGTTTACAGTAGCTACCTTGTGTTTGGGCTCAATTAATTTGTCTCAATGAGAACTTTACATTTAGATGGGCTGTGACTGTCATCAAGGGTCTGGCGATGAAGACGAAGGACAGCTAAGGGAGCTCTTTAACGGTTTACAGTAACTACCTTGTGTTTGGGCTCAATTAATTTGTCTCAATGAGAACTTTACATCTAGATGGGCTGTGACTGTCATTGAGGGTCTGGCGATGAAGAAGAAGGACAGCTGAGGGAGCTCTTTAACGGTTTACAGTAGCTACCTTGTGATTGGGCTCGATTAATATGTCTCAATGAGAAGTTTGAAAGATTCCAGTTGGTTTAATGTTAACTAAGTCATGATCTGATGATGAGATCTACGAAAACTCGAGGAAACTCTTCAAACTTTATTTTTACACGCTTTTTATTAGCTTCACTTGTATGTCAGTTTGTCAGTATGTCAGTATGTAACTCTCCGTGGGTAATATGCGCGCCTGCGGCCTTCCTTGGTTCTGGTAGCCGTTTCTCAGGCTCCCTCTCCGAAATTGAACTCTGATTCCCCGTATTTATAATATTTATTAAATAATTATTTTATTCTCACTAATAAATAAATTACTAGCGACTGTGTGGCCGAGCGGTTTAAGTGCTAATCTGCCCGTACAACAGTCGCTCAGGCGTGGGTTCGAGCCCTGGCAGTCGCAGTTTTTCTGCGACTTCCAAGGCTCGCTCCCGTGCCGACTGTACTCTGGCCAGGTTTCTGTGGTTTCCTCGGTCACTGTGCTAAGGGTGGGGCACAGGCAAATGCGGGTACAGATTGTAAGTAAAAATAAGAATTGTAAACATTGAATGTGAATTCGATGTCGACGCTTACTATGAAACATAGTATGAATATTTTTGATAATTAACAAATAATAGTTAAAAAAAACTAAAAAATCACGCTTTTATAAATAAACCAAACTAAAAAGTAAAAAATAAATAATAGTTTAAAAAAACTAAAAACACGCTTTTTATAGAAACCCAAACTAAAAAAATAGAAAATAATTTTAATAAATTTAAATTAAGAATAGTGTTAAAATTTTCATTAACTATAAATTAATAATAGTGTAAATAAAAAAAAATTATTTTATTTAAAAAAAAGCGTGGGGTGCTTTTTAAGATATTATCAAAATGATAATCACTCTACTCATATCTGTCAATAAAATATTTATAACTATATTGACACCATGCACCCCACGCTTTTTTAAAATAAAATAATTTCTTTTTATTTACACTATTATTAATTTATAGTTAATGAAAATTTTAACACTATTCTTAATTTAAATTTATTAAAATTATTTTCTATTTTTTAGTTTGGGTTTCTATAAAAAGCGTGTTTTTAGTTTTTTTAAACTATTATTTATTTATAATATCTAGTGATTGTCAATATTATTGAGCGTGTGTGTGCTCCCTAACAGTCAAAGTATGCACGGGCACGATCGCTTATCATTATTTTAAACGTTCGTAACACTATTATCAAATTATAGGCAATTGTTGTGCAATTTCGATTGTGTAGATACTATTAATAGTGCATTATTTTACCGTAGCTGTTATTAATATTGTGTTGTTAGTTAATCGCTGTTTGTTGTCACGACTCACCTGTAGGTCTGTAGATAGCCTGTAACAGTATCACTGGATAGGAACAAATTTAGGTTTGTGATCCACCTATCCTATCGCACCCAAAAACATTTTCATAATAAGTAATGTAAAGGCAAGTAAAGACGGTCTCCGTGGCGCTGTGGTATGTGCGATGGATTTATAAGACGGAGGTCTGGGGTTTGATTCCCTGCAGGTCCGATTGAGATTTTCTGAATTGGACCAGATCTGACTGGTAGGACGGCTTCAGCCGTGGCTAGTTACTACCCTACCGAAAAAGAAAATACCGACGAAGATTGCACCACCACTAATCATCAGGTGGTATTGCCGTCACGGACTGTAAAGATTAAAAAAAGTTAAGGTAAAAAGTTATCTTACCTCATAGAAAATTAAGCTTCTAAAACTGCCCTTAGATAATAATATTTAACTCTATTTAGCGTATAGTGTTTTACGAGTAAGTGAATTCTTGTTTTAAGTTCTCTACAAACCTCACGGAGTGTACTGCGTAAGCGACAGACGCGACGATATGCGACGCAGGTGCCGTTACGTCGCGTCCTGTCGCAGATTAGAAACATAGGACGCAAGCAGGGAATGCCGTTGTTTTGAGCGCGATCGTCGCGTTGACAGCTTCGCGTCGCGTCGCGTTTGTCGCTTACGCTGGACACCCCCTTGCATCTATGTCAAAATGTATGGTCTGGCCATTAGCATATTATTTGTTTACAATTTATGTAGATATTATAATATAATAGCCAATAGATATTTTCTTAGTAAGAAAGATCACTGTAGGTCAAAATTTACTATCCGACTAAAGATTGACTTCATAATAATATCGATTTAACAGCCGCATTTATTGCATAACTTTACTGACACATGTTTCTATACAAAACATGAAATTTGAAATGAATGTCATCCAAATTATTTTTTTTATTTACACACATACATAGATAAATAGTATTTAGAAAGCGTTACCATGTATATTTTGTTTATTTTCAAATTATTTTTAGAAAATAGTGATTTGAAAGTGCATTGTGATTATTGCCTATCAAGTTGCATTGTACGGGTATCACGGTTTTAAACTTACTTTGTGACTTTTTATTTTATCCCTATTTTATAAGTAATTAACAGTCCACTTTTTGTGTAACTTCGTTGTGTTATTTTTTGTAATTTTAAAATAGTACACCATTGAAAAGTTATATAACTTTACAACAAAATGTCGTCTGCTGAAGGTCCGATCCGATGTCTTTGGACTACATTCTATCGAAGTGAATACTAGCTTGAAACGCGCCAGATCAGCTGGGGTTTCGCAGAAAATAGCAGAGTAGAGTACTTACCTATACTTTGTTGAAATTGGCTACAAATTAAGGTCAAATGACAAAGCATTGAAAACTACAATGTCTTAAATCGACAATCACGTCTTTGTATTAAGGTATACACAAATGCATTTGTTGCCAAACGGCTGGCCGTCCTAAACCGCTATAAGTCTAAGCTCATCTATTGTTTAGTTGCGAGTGGAGATTTGGCCGCGTTGAGCAATGTAGCTTCATAAACTACAAATTAGTGTGGGCGGTAGCTTAAAAGTGCCTTTTGAGATACTCAAGCTGAGAATAGCAATAGTTGAGCAATAGAGTTGTTTCTGCCAAAAATGGTTCTATAGCTCATTTTAACGGCCCACCATAGGCCCTTTTTGAAAGTGATTCTTAATATGACAGTTTGTAATGAATACTAACATATCGCTATTAATAACTCAAGCCTGCCAGCTAAAATTGCAGCTGCGTGATGGTTCCTTTATTAAAGGGAAATCCCTCTCTAAATTTCTTTTTCTAATACAATTGAGAAGCCCTGCGTCTTCTTATCAGCTCAGCTGTTAAAATTGAATTGAACACCGAGTGGTTATGTATTTGAGCCCCGCACTCTAGACTAATATCGTACCCATTCCTCTCATGCTCTTTATTAATAATTGGAGAGAAAATATTGGCTACATCTAGAAGGTAAAAAAATTGTCCTAGATAATAATCTGACAAGATGATGTTCGTGAATGGTTGAGTAATACAAAATGCATAAGTCGATATTGCAGAATGCAGTCGTGCAGACAATTCAGTCAACGCAATGAACCTAGAACTTTATAATTTCAGTTTTGACTTTACGACATTGAAGCTTTTCATTTTATTATATGTGACAAAACAACTTGACAGAGACAAGTCTATATTAGGATGGAGAGGAAACAGCCTGTCATTGTACCGAAATGTTTGTTTATAAGAGACGTTTATTTAATTATTTATTAGTAAATCATTCTCATTAGCTCGCAGGATATTGCTAAATACATTTTGCAAAATATAAATCATTGTATAATTGCACAACAATTTGATCTAATTTAGCAACAATATAAATTCTTACAAAATGTCAAACAATTTTTATTCCGAAATACATTGTGTTGCGTTATTTTATAATTCTACCTTTTGTTAAAAAATCACTTTTATGAACCCATTTTCGATTTCCCATTTATTTTGTGATCTTGCTCAAATTCAAAAAAAATTCAAATTCAAACTCAAAATTGAAATCCTGAAGCTTAGTTTTCGAATACTTTTTAAACATCGACTTTTTCTGATCGTGTGGACTGTACCGTCGCTTCGAACAGCAAATTCTACAGAGATGAGTTGGCAGGTAGCTCAGCAGTTGCTCTTATAAGAGTAAAATAAACATTACGTTACATTTTCATAATATAATTGCAGTTTTCTTATATTGTGTATGTGCCTAAGTCATCAAGAAGGTCACCAACTTTATAGGATCCTCGACAGTAATTGATAAATGTCTTTAGACTGTTTAATTTATGTAAACAAAAGTCCAAAAAATCCTTTGGAATCAGGTTATAAAATCATATACTCGTTCCATATCGTTTATATAATAATAGATTTTTGTATAAGCTTTTTATGGTAAAAATAATGTCGTAGAAAAACTATGTGTGAAATGTATTTTGTTCCAAATAAGGTAACTTCTATAGGTCAATAGATTAGAGAGCAAATTTAAAAATTCTTTGTAGCCGTATAAGGGAGGCATTTATATGTATAACAATTTTCTTACTTACATATCTTCTTGGAAATAAAATACATGACTTCGTCATATATCCTTGAATACTTTATAACTATTATTAGCCTAGTATATATTTTTAATTGAATATTTCTATTCCTATAGATAACTAGCTGTGTCCAGCGGTTTCACCCGCGTAAATCTCGTTCCCCTGGAAGTATTGAAAAAATTTTATTAGTGAACTTACATAGTAAATTTAGCAACTATGCTTAATCGAGTGTATAGTTTTGAAATGACGCATGATGAATCAATCAGTCAATGGTATTTTTCAACAGTAGTAATAAATAAATAAATAGCGCATTCCATTTTATGATATCAACCAAATATGTTTGTAAGTAAACATATTTCTGGAAATATTATTTTACACAATTAAATATAATTGCTAATGTTCACAGACATATTTACATAGTTAGTTATGATATCCCTGATTGTCAAAAATATATTTTCACATTGTATTTGACGAAAGATTTTCACTATTTATATAGTTGTAGTTTACTTTCTTAACACCTACACTAGTCAACAACTATTCAAGCCATACATACCTACCTATCCGTACAAAACATCGTCTGTAAATTGCATAAGTAGTAATTAGAATTGTACAATATTTTTTACATAAGTAGATACAAATACATTAGTGAGTCAGAGTCATAGTTCATTGACATAGCTATACTTGTAGTTGTAAGTAACAATACATTACGGTAACTGGTCGTGCTTACATAACGAACCGGTCAAGTTCCGATACTACACGCATAGGTTTAGCACGGTGAGGTTCCGTAACCTAGTCATCTATAGAACACTTGGTGGTAAATAAAAGAGCGAACTGGTAAGTCAGGTGGAACGGTTCTTCTAGACCATGTCGCCTTTGGAAGCCTCGTTCCTAAAATTTTAGTAAAGTAGAAGATGCGTTGGACGCAGAGGTCACAGGTTGGTTGAGGAACATCAGAGAGTGGAAATGATAGAGAAAAGAAGTTTATGAAGCTGACTTCCAACCTTCGCTAGACGAAGAGGCACTCCAAGAAGAAGAAGGAGAAGGCTAGTATAATGTATGTATCAATATTATTGTAAAACATTTCTTACATATGTAATTAATGTTAATTTTAATTTTTACAAAATATACGTCACATAATATTCAGATGAGGGTACATACGCTGGTATCCATATCTATGACACATAAAATTGAATAACATTCTATAGATGAATATTTTTATTTTACTGCGGCACTCTAACATAATTATCATCTATCACTTAGATTTGACAGTGATTGTGTACTGTCGAGTAGAGATTATCATCTGCTTCAGTGTTGTAATGCGAGTTGTCGACAGATGCTCTTGTAACTTCCTCTTCGTTTTTGGTTCTGACCACATGATGTTTGGTTGCGTTACATTTAACATTGCCTTGACCAGAAAGCTGAGAGCACTAACAATTCGCATGATTTACAAATGTTGCCATAGTTTATTTTAATATGTTTAAATTAAAACTATCGTGATCATCTCAGCCAGTGAGTGGAAAACTACTGTCAATGCCCAGTAGTAGTGTTCAAGGGCCTATTTTAAAGAACTTTTAAGCACGATAGTCTTGTTTTTTAACTACTCAATAAATTACCTTTAGGATTCAGTATTAAATAAATTAACAAAATCCTGTCATATTTAAACTTCGAAAACTGCAAAGATCTCTTTTAACACTGCTTTTTTGATGTTTCTGTATTTAAAAAATTAAGCGTAGAAAAAAAGGCATAGCGTAACAGTACCTACCCCCAAACTTTGAAGTATTTCTCCAGAGACGCACTCCGGTAAACATTTTTTTTTATCAACTACAAGTTGGCCCTTGACTGCTATCACACCTGATGTTAAGTGACGATGCAATGTAAGATGGAAGTGGGCTAACTTGTTAGGAGTTCGATGAAATCCACACCCCTTACGGTTTCTACACGACATCGTACCAGAACGCTAAATCGCTTGGCGGTACGTCTTTGTCGGTAGGACGGTAACTAGCCACGGCGAAAGCCTTCCACCAGCCAGACCAAGACAAATTAAGAAAAATCTCAATCTGCCCTGCCGGGAATCGAACCCAGGACCTCCGTCTTATATCCACCGCGCATACCACTGCGCCACGGAGGCCGTCAAAATTCATACTCGTAATTGGAAAGTTGACGCTGCAAATGCGATGCAGGAACAGAATACTGTTACAAATTAGAATACAGCTACAGCAAATATTTTCGTGGTATTAGCCTGCAAAAGGGTACAAACTCATGGATATGATTCACTTATGACGGCAAATGCATTAGACAAATTAAAACATTGCTAATGTTAAAAAAAATATGTAGAGATAATTCGTAGACATTGAAATACAATCGGCTTTTATACAAAAAATATTTCGAAAGTGCGAGTCAGTAACGTAATCCTTTATGTAGAGTTATTGCTTTTAAATCGGAATCCAACCGCGAACAGATATCGAATAGATATTTTATTATTTCCGTAAAAGTGTTCATAAAGGCTTTAAATTAATATTGCTTACTCATCTATGACGACACAATAAGAATGATATTCTCATTATGTCCTATTTGTTCGTAATGTCTACGTTTGGTGCCGCTACACCGAGCATGAAACTTGTATTATTGTAGATTTAATAGACGAATCTAAAATGTTGAAAACCATGTCAAATAGATACAATAGTGAAAAACATAACCCTGCTTCTGACGCAGTCGGGTAAAAATGAAGGTCAAAGATTTTAAATTGAGATGAAAGCCGCTGGGCTCCACCAGAGATGAAAATATAACACAATCATTTAGGATCACAAGGTTTTAAGGTAGATATACAAATAATAGTGTTCTGTTTTCTTTACTCTGTCAAAACAATGACGTTCATTTTAAATCGCCATTACATTTGTTATTATTTTAAAATTATGATGAAAACTATGACGTTACAAGAACTTTATTATGATGTTTGACGAGAGTACAGAAATAGTCAAAGAATTTATCTTTTGATTAAGTAAATGGTGTTTGAAATAGTAAACAACTTGGATGACTGGAAGTGCGTGATGACAGAAAATAAATAAAAGATTCCAATGCATCCATATATAGAAATAAATACCTGAATATATGCATCATAAACATATTTATGCATACACAATACAATAGTAATAAACGTTGTTTCCTATACTGGTTAAAAACAAAGTTTCCTGAATGGATATTTTATTTTTTCTTAACCACATAGACAGATATCTCAGCATTGAATAAATTGCATGTACGGGTGCCAGGTCGATCGTGTGGCAGAGAGAAAAACGCCGAATAGAGTCCGAGATTTGCGACACAGATGTTGGTTTAAGGGTACCCTTTGTGACGGGTCAACGCTCGCCTTACATGCCCGAATTATTCTCCCTGCCCAACAAACTTTGGTAGGATCCTATATCTTTAGTTTTGGACACTCGTCGTTTCAACTACTTTGGCATCATAGTTTGAAAATATTTACTATGAAAGGCAAACAAACTACATTTCCAGTTGGAATCAATGAGGTGAAAGCATTCTCCTACTATGGGTTAGTAAGGCAGTTATAATATGAAGAAGGTTTAAACCATCACAGACTTATAACACCAGTATCGTTAGGGTATAGAATGTTGAGTGAAGTCAATTGCCTTCATTTTTCTAAGTAAATGTGTCACATCAAAGCAGCTTAAACCACAAAAACAACCTACGCTGATGAATTTTTTACCCAAATTCCAAATGAATCAGGATGATTCAATATCATCTACTAGGTACTATGACGTGTACTTTTAAAAACAGAAGTGATTTAGTATTCCACTTGCACAGATTTAATAGGCCAACCAGACCGAGATTGACAAAACACTTTACGTACATTTCACTCCAAAAGGGTCAGGTTTCTGGTACATTTTAACTTTACAATGTGCAGTTTGTAGAACCAAAATTTTATCTTCTACAGCATCATCATTTAACATCAGTTGCAATCATAAATTAACTTAGATGTATAGAAAAGTTTTTCAAAGGTCACACATATATGTCACAATGTCAGCCCACACTGTTTGATGCGCCGTGTGCCAATGACAGTCAGAGTGCTTTGATGTTAGTTTGCATAATATCACGAGCTGTCATAACTGTGCAAGTGTCAGACAAGTGGCTCTACACTTGTCTTACATTTACATTTTGCTAATAATTGACAAAATAATCATTGGTGTCGAGCTTTGGAATTGCAAAACTATTTCAATGTTAAAACTTTTACAAAGTTTTGTTTATGTATGTTGGAGATGAAAACATATGGTAGTATTTTATTTATATTATTACTAGAAGACGCCGATGCCGAGATTTTTTGTGATAGTTCAAAAAAGTAGCCTAGTCACTAGCCCATTGAACTAATTTTGAAACCGAATAAACTTTTTATTCAACCTATCTGTCAATCGAACTTAGGACCTCCCGATCATCGCTAGCGCAACTGTGCTACATCACAAGTTAATAAACAAACGCACGAATTAGTTAAATTCAGTAAATTATTATTATTAAAGACTTCCATCAAAACAAAGGCTTCAAGCATTGAAATGTATATTTTACGTGTGAGAACGCGTCCATATTTGTAATAACACTATTAAAATTTATATGATAAATATCTGGCGCTTCATATAAAAAGCCAACTCTATCAAACGAAATCTACCTATTGTTATTAAGTGTAATAAATGTTGAAATAGATGAACAAGCCTACTTCCTGATTCACTTAATTAAATCCTCTATTTTGTATAAATTAATCACACAAATGGACCTGCGTGAAATTGAAGATATAAACCAATTTTATCAATCTACGACGTAGTAAAATATACACAATAGAAAAATAAAATACGAATATAAATACTAAAATATACCAAAAACAATAAGGAACACATTAAAACAAAGACTACAAATAGTTAAGAATTTTAGTTTCTCATTCTCGACTTAATATAATCTACTTTTCGGGAAGTACTATATTATGAATAAGCAGACTGCAGTTTTCTTGATGTTAAGTAAAATACCGATAGCAATTGCCTATAACAGACCAAAAGTTTGTAATTCTACAGTCTGTTACCCACCTGTGTCCACTTGAGGCTTATATACCTTATGCTGTTGCTGTATATGTTACTATATCATTCCGACCCGAATAAGTACCTGTTCTTCATTGAATTTAATTGAACAATACAATTTTTTTAGTACTTATTATACAATTCACTTAAACTCTTGGATAACCGTGAAATACTAAAGATAAAGTCATTTCATGAAATTAAATGGTGTAATGTTTTTGTGAAATATTCGTTACATGACATGACGATCGGTCACGATCTGTCGTTGATTGTATCTGATTGATTGTCGATAAACAATAAAATAGTTTGCGCAATAAGTAATGACATCAAATCTATTTGTGACCAAAACTAAACTGTCATTACTAAATTATATCATTTTGTCTTCTATCCGTATCGGTGCTATATCAAGTGGATGAAATAAACATTATTATAATGCATTGTATGCTTTGGCTTTTAAATGAAATATACTTTTGATAAAATTTAAATTTTAAATTTAAAACACTAAACTTTTAAAAAATAAAGTTTTAGTGACATTTTATTCTTACACCCTTCTCAGAACATTTTGTTTGATACCTATGAGGAGGGGTTTGTATAAAAAGTAACTGGACCACCTTTATTTAGCCAAGTAGTATCATACTTGTTTTATTTTTCCTGATTGTGTATTTGTCGTAGGCTTCGTGCGGGACCACAACCGCTTCCCCAAAGGGTTTGACGAGTGCAGAAGCATCGTCAGAGGGTGCTCGTTTGTCGTCCAATGACGCAAATTAAATTCTTAGATTAAATGTTGTTAAGACCAATATTTAAACTGTTGTATGTATTTAGTACTCATAACATCACGCGTTTAAAACTTGACGTATAAAAATAATCAAAAAGACATTTATTTCTTTTTTCAAAAAAATAAAATTAACGAATTTAAACGACTTGACTGACATTTGAATCAAAATATTAAAAGCAAATAGCAGCGAATTTTCTTCAAAGATTTATCATGAATCAGTCACGATTAGGATTTATTTCTGTATGATAATATGACATTTTATTGCTTTGTACTCATGCAAATTGGTCTTCCAATGGTAACCTACTAGCAATAAGTTAAAAAACTGACCTTATTTTCAGTTTCTTCTCAGAAGATACACCTCCCAAAATTGATGTATTATTCATACAATTTATACGATACTTGACGAATACAAACATCGATGTATTAGTATGTAGGGTGGATTTATAAGACGGAGGTCCTGGGTTCAGTTCCCTGTAGGGCCAATTGAGTATTCCTGAATTGGGTCTGGACGGTGGTAGGCTTCGGCCGTGACTTCTTAACACTCTATCGACAAAGACGTACCGTCGTCAAGCAATTTAGCGTTACGGTTCGATGTTGTATAGAAACCTAAGGGATGTGGATACTATCCTACTCCTAACAAGTTAGTCTGTTGCCATCTTAGATTGCGTAATCACTTACCATCAACTATGATTACAGTATAGGACAAACTTGTAATGAAAAAAAAAGATAATCTTTAAGATTATAGTAATACAGCCCACAAAAAAGACAAACCTCCCGCCTTATAGGAAAGGGGATGTGTTAGACTCATCTGTTTTAAAGCAGGTTTGGCGGTCTTAGGGCATTAATGTTTGTGTAGTAATGATTGTTATCAGATGTTCTTTCAGGCATGGTGTACAACCATTAATTTTTTTCTTACAGCTGTGACTGAAAAATTCTTGGAAAAACGATAAATTTGACATTATATACGACTAGCTAAGAATCGAACTCAGACTCTCTTAATCTTCACCACATCAATAAAGCAGTTGTTCAAATCGTACATACCCAATAAAGATAAAATTTTATGACGTGTATAATGTAGACGTTTAGTGTCAATCGAAAGTGATAAATATTGTAAAATCTTTGGATATTCGTGTCCTCTATAACGATTTAATGAATTGGCGTGACATTGGCCAAATAATGGCGCCGTGATCGTATATTTGTAAGTCAAAATTATATATTATTTAATTCATCTTTTATTCTTATATGGAGTATACATAAACTTATCATAAGTAAATTAACGACAAAAGTGTTCCGAACCACACAGCCACTCGACCGCGTGCACCATTTAAACGCGCGACACATTTACAGTTTTACGTTTGCTCACATCTCAATTTGCAGCTTTGTAAACATTTCAACGCTTCTCTTTTCGTGTACTTATTACATCCTAGAGGACGCCCGCCGTTTTACCCGTGTAGTTGTCGTTCTCGAGATAAAATGTATTTTATGCATTATTATGATATTTAAGCTATATTATTGTGAAGTTTCATTAAAATTCATGGCTTTAGCGTGAAAGAGTAATAAACATCTATCCATTCATACATACAAATATTCGCCTGCATAATATTAGTAGGGATCTTCTATAAAATATCTTTAACGTAAGCCCGATACCTGTAACATAAAGCGCAAGTTTAGCCCTACAATAAGCTTCGGCTCCCATCTCTGGGCTTGAACATCTCATTACCAATTCCTAACCATTCGAAAATGGAAAATTTAATGTGTCTTACTAAGAACTAGATTTCCTGTTAAAAGTTCTCTTCTGTAGAACCTCGACATTATAACAGATTTTTTTTCGGTTATTATTTTATTTCATGATTTTTTTATGTTTCAATGTTCAAAACATAATGAACATTGAAACATAATAAACAATCATATCCTTTTGCATTTGCATTTATAATATTACTTTAATATAATTATGTACTTAAAAAGAAACTTTACTTACAAAAAATTTAATCAAAGCTGCAATAAATACTTAAGTATAAAAATACAACCATATTGAGAACAATTAGCATAGCTTATCTGTAAAGGTTAAGCTATTAAAATGAAGCGAATCCATTGGTTGGATACAGCTCGAGGCTGACGTGCGACGGTGCATCAATCACAGCGTGGTGAAATGGTAATCAAGCGAGTAATACGTTGAACAAAACAGACAGACTCGAGCTGATGTGTTAACAGTTCAGGTATTCAAGTGGCAGCTTTTTACTTTAGCTCGTTAAAATATCAACGTGGGTAATTTAGATGCGCTCCATAGTTGATATGCTTGTATTACATAGTGCGTGCGTGCTTTTTATTATAAAACCCGTACTAATGCAAATAATTTAATTTTTCAAGAGACACAAATATCTTAGCATTCTATGGATTCCCCATACACCGGGTCCGTTGTGTGGAAGAGAGAAAATCTTCAAACAGAGTTCGAGACTTGTGACTATGATGGTAGTAGGTACAAGAAGCTCTTTGACCGATCATCACTGGCCTCTGAAATATGTATTTCATTCTGATTTATTATTTGTTTTTATAGCGGCAAGTGAAATGCATAATCGGTGAAAATTTCAACTGTGTAGTCATCACGGTTCATTAAATAAAGCCTTGTGTCAGACAGACTGACATATTGAAGGACAGTGGACTGTTAGTAAAATGTTCCCGTTTATACTTTTTGGGAACGGAACCCTTTTTTTTTTTTTTTCTCGCTGGGAAATGCATTTACGCATCCCTACTGAAGGAGGGTATGTCCGGAATACCCACTAAAACCCAGCGCTGCCCTCGGCATCGTGATTCGTGTATGATGCGCCAATGGTGGGAACGGAACCCTAGAAATTTAAAATAGTAAAATTTGATATACCTAAACATTATGTTGTCGCTTCATCAAACATAAAACCATATACGTAATACAGCGGAAAGTACCTACGTAAAGTTATAACTTTGACATCGTTGTTTTTATTAAGTCAATTGTCTATGTTTGAAGAATCAAAGTGTTGGCTGTAATTATGACAACAATAGATCATTTATTGTCTATGGGAAGTCATTTTGGACAAATATGGTTATTATTATACTCATATCCTTATGTTTTCTTTAGTTTTCTTGCTTACAAAATTTTTATCAAAAATAAAGCGATCAATGTTTAAACACAAGTATGACCTATCAAGAACACGCACTATTCTATTTAAATAAAAGGAATTTAAATATGAGTTTAATAATAAACTGACTAACAATTTTTTTAATAAAAGTTTACATATTGACTTCGCACGGTGCGTATTTACTTACACATATTAATATGTTTTATTAACACTGATGAGCTCATTCGTATTGACGTTTACAAGAAGACTATTAAAAGACTTAATTATAATATATAGTGGGTGATAAATTTTGTTTGATAATACTTTTGTTTTTTTTGACATCCGGAAACTGAGACGCCGTGCGCGCGTTGAAGTCTTTTTAACTCGAGAAAAATTCGTTTGTAATTTGAATTTCGCATGTATAATCTCAGTCCACTCCAACAGCCCTTTTTAATCTCAACTAACAAAATTTTGTATTAATAAACGCAGAGAAAAGAACGAGTAAACAAGTCACTCTCTATTACCGTAATAAATTTTAATCATTGGTGCTACATGGTTTAACGAATGAGCAGTTTACATAATTCCAGTTTTTGACGCTCACAGCGTCTTGTCTTCCGTTATTTGTCTCGTTGTATCGACGATTTGAGGGCGATAAATGAAATTAATAATATAAGAAATCGAAGTGTATTAAGTAGATGCGTCAAACTATATATATACAAAATACGCTTCAAACTGCAGTTTTTATAATTGACATGATCAAAAACGATACGAAAGTTAACGGAACGAATACGCTTATTACTCATTGTTAATATAATTATATAATAATAATAGACTATTTGTATAAATAAATTTTAAATTATAAACCTATGTAAATTGTTAATCAAAATAAGGACATCATTAATCGGTTAGTCAGTACACAGAACACGACTTTAAGTTTAAACTAGTTGTCAAAAATATTTTTATGTCATTTATGTCATAACCACAGATAAAATAGGGTAATTGAGCTTTAAATTCATTCCATATTCATTCATAGACTCATTTTTTTTACTTTTAAAAAATGTGGGTTGCCATATTTATATATCATTAGTCGGAAATAACTCCATATTTATTAATAACGATCTTTCAACGCAGATAATACTTCGTTTCTCTGAGAGTTACTAGACTGAGTGTAACGAGGGATGGTGTGTAGATTAAGAGTTTTTTATTAATAAGAGTGTTTGTGTTTAAGACTAATTATAAAGGAAATGGGAATATTGATTACATTGGAAAAATAGATGACAGTAATTTATTTTTTAATTTTATTTATTCCATGGACCGCCTACCTACGCGAAGCATATTTATTTTTCACCTCATATTAGGACAAAAATACTTTTGGTCATCAAAAATTGCAAGATTTTTGTCAATTAAATATAAAACCTCCACACGAGACAGCCGTGTCATGTGATTAAGTGTTATTACGGTGAATCACGTGCAGCCAGTGGGCGGGGCCTCCAACAACTGTCTACCAAACGAGTTTCCAATTACGTGTTATGTCTTAAACCTACAAGATTCATTTATCATGATAGCTCAAAAATGTAATAACGACCTTGGATGAATCCTATATAACCATATTTAGTAGTGGACATAATATTGTATTAGATAAGCATTTGGATGTAAGGCTATGTATCTGCCTCGTTGGTGGTAAAGGTGTACCAACAAGTCAGCCTTCAAACTACTGTACCTATAGTAGTTAGCGTGTGTAGCTTCAAATCACGAGGTTCGAATTCTTGGTCAGATTTTCTTAAAATTCATTAGTTTAAAAAAATACTCGTAAAAAGTCTCAGCTTGACAAGTTAGTTTTAATTACTGCCGTCATGGTGCAGGTTGAATGAATGGTGGTGATTTTTGATGAATTAAAAAAAGACTTTCCTATTCAGAAACGACGAAAGTGTTTGAGTAGTGTATATTGCCAGTAATGACTTATGGACTCGAACTTGGTCGCTAACTGCGAGCTTCATAAAAATGCTCAGAGTCGCGCAGCAATGCTCGTAGTACCTCTGCGTGATCGAATGAGAAATAAGAATGAAAACGATGAAAATACTTTGTTGACAATATGTTAAGAAAGAATTTTCTTAAATTTCAGAAATGGTTTGCCTTTTTTTGATTCGAATCGCTCGATCATTTATATACTTAATAATATTTGATGCCGAATAAAAATAGATTTTGAATAGAGATAAACAGAATTCTTTTTCTGGATATTGTTTTTGTTTTATTAGCTTTAATTGATAAAGAATACAATGAGGAACTTAAGCTAACTTATCCTAATAACTATACAAATCATAGCTTTAATTTATGTCTAGACACCATTATTTTTCCAGGAATGCTAAGACGACGTTCATCATTTGATGTAAGCCATTTACCAAGAGGTTAAAAATTGAGGTCTAAATAATCAAGTGGCGCCTAAAATTGCGAGTGTATGTAGGTCGTTCCGCCCATACTGTGTCAAATATTTATGGCGTTCAAAACATGTTACGAAAAGTTTAGTAAGTAGGTATTTATAATTTTTATGAGACAATTTGCATACAATAAAAGGCATTCCACTTATAAATAATGCGTGTAGGAAGAAACGAGAGCATTTTATCGTAATAAAGCCATTTTCGTGCGAAGAAAAATTTGAGAATGGCTTTTTTTTTGCCATAAACTAGAACAAATCCGGGTTGTAATAGTTTTGTAAGACTATTTGATCGAATGACCTATAAGATCTATTGAATAACATCCATTGATCTATTATTTATTACACTCGTAAATATATCTAATATAATATTATTGTTCAACATAATTATTAGATAACTAGCTTGCGTAGCGACTTCGTTCGCTTAGTTTTTTTAGATGACTTTTTATTTTAAAAAAATTTATTTTGAAAAATGGCTAAAGTACGGATTGTTCTAGATCCTTACTCTTTTCTGTGTAAATGAAAGAAAATCTGTTTGGAGACAACAAAAGACACAAAAGACAGTTAGATGGACAAAACTTAAAATTTATTAGTTTTAAATTAGTAAAGTAAAGTATACATGAAATGAATGAGAATAAGGATATTCAAAAATAGCTGTTGAATGAATTGCGCTCACATTCAGCTCATAGCCAATCTGGAGTTATAATTGATGTGACTAAACCGACTTTGTAATAATTGTGGATAAAATAAAATAATCTTTGTTGCCATAAAAACCATTTACATAACACCGGTGGTCTCCACACTAAGGAGCCTGTATCGTGGAGACCTTAGTCGATTAACAATTGCGGGTTATCTATATAATGTTATTGTTGTTGGATAGTTTAGTTATATTATGTTTAAAATATTACATTGGTTTATTTCAACCCAATGATAAGCATTCTAGAACCACTCGACAGAGAAGTACGGTTTGTTGAATCTATACCTATACGCAGTTTCTAACGAAAAAACACGACAAACATCGCATACATATCTATGTATGATATTTCCGCTACAAAATACAACACCGTATCTCATGTGCAGCTGGCAGCGAAGAAGCATCTCTGTCGATAAATAATTTATGAGATTGCGTCGTTACATTGATTTGTAAGTTTTCCACTTGATATTATATACCTACCTGTTAAAATACTTATGTTGAATCGATTTAATATATGTCAATTATAAATACATTTGATGGTAATTGAATTAATAATTATTGTTTCAAGAGCTAGATTTTAGAGCCTTTGACTTCATCTTTTAAGTATTTCTTAACATATTTTGTAATTAAGAAATTACACTAAGACCGCATAATATGCTTTGATCAAATTAACAACCGCCGTTTTATTGAAGCTCGCCTGCAAGCATAGGATATTTTTTAACCCTAAAAATATAATTAGATGTTAAAGATAGGGATGCTACTGAGAATTATTTAATGGAAGAAATATCATAAGCTAAATCAATGATTTAAATTTGATGACCTCCGTGGCGCAGTGGTTTGCACGGTGGATTTATAAGACGCAGTTCCTGGGTTCGATTCGGCGGGGCAGATTAAGATTTTTCTTAATTTGTTTTGGTCTGGCTGGTGGAAGGCTTTCGCCGTGGCTAGTTACCAACCTACCGACAAAGACGTAACGCCAAGCGAATTAGCGTTCCGGTATGATGTCGTGTAGAAACCGAAAGGAGATTTCAGTCAAGGACCAATGTAGTCAATAAAAAAATGGTCAAACGTGACTGTAAGTAAAATGCATTCCATCTTTTAAAAATATAAAACTACACGAAATACATTTTTTATTTTATTCATAAGGGATCCCAAACATGCATCTTGGATATTTTTCGACAAATTTACATCCTACCTTAAAGAAAATTGGTAGCATAAGTATAAAATATAATCATCTAGTAGTAATTAATAATTATTCTTGTATTTACTTCGAGTGCGGGTACTTTTTTCAATTCGATGGAGAAAAATGAGTCTAGATTGGTAGATAGTAGTGGCTGTGTTTTGCATAGCGCACTAGGCCCGCCATTGTCGCAGACGCCAGTTACGTTACTGTTTAGGTATTTTTTGCGCGGAGGCTCCACAGGCGTTTTGAAATCCCTTTGTTTGATATGTGGCCGTTGTGTATTCTGTATGTTTGTAATACTTACCCATTGCGGTTACTTGGTTTTGCGTTCTGTGATTTGCATGGGAGCTTTACAGCTTTGCAACGTGAGAAAACGTTTCAATTCCTACGGTTTTTTTGAAGTGATTCGATAAAAAACTCGCTCTGATGTTTAGTAATAACTGAATTGAAGCCGTCTCTTATGCAATATTTGTAGATGCTTTGGGAGGTTTGTCCTAAGTTTATAAATTGGTTAGGTCTAATATCCAACAAGTACAATCTGTCCCTAAGGTATTTAGTTATTATTCTATAACGGGACCACCTAATATCCTACAAGGAGGGAGGTCTAGCCTTGTAGTGGGCCATTAATAGGTTGATAATAATGAAAAAAATCATATCTATAATACCTATCGATTAAGCTATTTATTTAGATTATTTTCTAGAATGTTGATGTCATTTAATATAAGTGAAATAAGGTAATACATCTTATACAATCTAATTACATTTAAAACCTATATCGAATACGTTCTTTAGCAGTCAGGGACATAAAGCTCAAACTATCCATTGAATTTAACAGGCAGCTAAACACATAGCTCCGAGTAAAATGTAGACAACACGCAGCTATAAACAATCAAGTAGACGGTTTACGTTGTTATAGCTATAATTAGTCTTGTAGCAAGCGTAACGGCCTCGTGACTGGGTTACTGTTACTGGTAAAATTACTGGCGCTGTTACTGTTACCGCATCGACGGAAGACGCGCCAGTAACGACCTGCCGTAACGATAGGCTACGCTAATAAGATACTTAGCGCTTCCTTATATTAGGTACTATAATTGTATACTTTGGTCAGTTCTCATTTGTTGTATAGAACTCGACTATATCAGACTGAATAGTTTTTTGAGCTATTTTGTTAATAAGAATTTTTTTTACATTTGTAACTAACAGTAATACACGACCATGTCAATGTTCTATCATTAACATGGTAAACAACTGACGACATTAGTGATACTATAGAAAACTAGTTATACAGTTATAACTTTAATAGTATTTACCATACGAAGAAAATACGTTGAGTGCACATCATTGCCAATTGGTGAGAATAAACGGAACTTCGAACATTGACAATTCCCGAAAGTTATTTTATTATATGAAATTAAATATGGATTAGACAGATGGTCCACCTGATGCTAGGTGGAAAAACATCGCCTATAAACAGGGCACGGCATTTCGCTACTTGTAAATAATGCAGGGGTGTTGGCGGTACCAGCATTACTAGAGCTGTCTCAAGAATATCTACTAAAACATTGTCTTATTATTTATTTTGTTCCAATACTAAATTTATTATTTATGTATATTATATTTATTTTACATGAATTTCATTTGTATTGCAGACGGGCGCCCGCGTAAAGAGTCCTGCTACGCGGTTCACGTGTCGCGGTCGTGCTGCGGGCTACTACGCCGATGTCGAGACCGGCTGCCAGGTAAGACGACCTAACTTGTAGATATACAGTACTTACTCTGTTTTTCCGAGACATTGCGTAAAAACGTAGGCACACGTAACGTCAATTTATATGGAGTTGAAGAGGTCCACGTCTAGTTTTAACGTGAGAAAACGCTTCAATTTCCATATAAATCGACGTCAGGTGTCTCGTATAAAAACTCAAGTCACTTTCTTTATCTATAGTATGAGAAAAAAAAAAATTTGAATATAAAAGTTGAACCGACTTCAAAACGCACTGAAAAGTAAAAAAATATTGCGTCATTTAGTTGTTTTTATTTACTTTAAAGCACACATCTATGAAGTCGGTGTCGGTGGTCTCATATTGATATGCTGTTTATGTTTATTCAAGCGTCACTCTCACAAGAAATCACTATTTTTTGATTAACTAGTTAATGACGAATTCATGACAATAAATTATTATAGGATTAGTAAGCTTAAAACTAATTAATATATTTAATATCTTTTAAATAAGGTTTTTTAAAATAACAAAACATATTTTTTTATTAGGCATTAAATGTGTTGCATTTTCTACCTTCATTTTAAATTTGTTTGTTGACAAGCATTCTCAATCGAGTTTGGCTTTAGTATAGAAGCGTTTTTTCCGCACTTTATGGTTTTTTCCGGTGCAGCGACGACCTAAAGAATTTTATTTAAATTGATTGAATGGCGATTCTTAAAATTGGCTTTCAATATAACGGAGTGCGTGGAGTGTGAGTAAGAATAGTCATTATATACCTATACAATTGGAAGATTAATCAATGATTCTGATATAATAATATATAATTCTGAACAATGATATTAACGATAATTGATGAATGAATGGCGTATTTACTTACTAATACAATAACGTTAAAACGGCTGCATTGCCGCGCGTTCGGCTCATGCAGAATTCAATTTAACTCTCGAATTTACTTTCATGAACTGGGAACAGTGCAACTTGCGAATGTAGTGTTTGTCAATCATCGAAGCGGCGCGTCACATCAATTGTTATTAAGTTCACGAACTTTACGAAACCTGCCGATATCTTTCACAAGATTGAAAGTTTGCAGACGGACGTGCGTTATGAAAACCCGCCGGCTAGCTGGCCTTTACGCTTTTATGATGCTTTTAGAAATCCGAATTTTCTGTCTAATATTAGATACCTAATTAGCTAACGTAGACATTCAACTCATGAGTGCTGAAATACATCGTACATAGTTGAATACAAAAATTCTAATACGAAAAGTGTTGTAACCTTACAAATATAATTATGCTGTTTCAAAAATTTTTGTAGTGCAGCTTTCGTATTTGCTTATCTTTATTTAACATCGTATAGTGTTAGACATAACAACATAGACACGTATTTGAAACTTACAGTTACTTACTTTTCCCGGCTTCCGTGGCATAGTAGTATGCGTAGGGATTTTATAAGACGAAGGTCTTGGGCCCATTAAGATATTTTAAATTGGTTCAAGTCTGGCTAGTGTGAGACTTTAGCTGTGGCTAGTTACCACCATACGGACGGAGAGGTATCGCCGAGCGATTTAGCGTTCCGGTACGATGTCGTGTAGAAACCAAAATGGGTGTAGAATTCATCCTACTCCAAACAAGTTAGCCTGTTTCCTCCTATGATTGCATCATCACATACCATCGGATGTGATTCTAATAAAAGCTTGTAACAAATAAATAAAAAGATACACACAAGTATAGCATAGCAAAGTATTTTGATTTTCCACTCTGCTTCGTAGTTCTGTGACTGTTCCTGACTCTATTTATGCATGTCTAACAAGCGTGCACCTATAAGTTACTTGTGCAGTAAATCCCAAGCCTAATTACCATAAAAATAAAACATGAGTGCAATTTAAAGGACGTGTAATGTATGCACTTGCGCCAGTGGCTCCATAGCACGCGATCGTAATAGCGCAGACAATGACTCTAAGTGATACCACACAATGGCTTGTTATCCAGACATCAGCGGCGAATGGTGCCAGTTTGCACATTACACGCATGCAATATGAGCCCCAGTTAATGAATATTTTTTAGTTAATATTTGCCATACCTATACTAAGAAATACAATTACAGTGACTGTTCCTAATTTTAAATTAAAAGCTTTTCACTTCACTAATTGAAATTATATATGGTACTTATAACCTGTGATAGTTAATTTCATAAAATACATACATAGCATCACGACTTATTCCCGTAGAGGTAGGCAGAGACCACATCCCTCCACTTGCCACGGTCCTTGCATACTTTCTTAGCCTCTTCCATTCTGTTTTATTCATTATTATAATATTATTATTATTGATTATATATTATTGATTATCATTTAATCCTTTCTTACACGTTTACATACGCATTAAATAACAATTTAACTTGATACCATATCATAATACCATGGAAAAAATTGATGAAGGGTAATCGGTAACGCTAAACTGTAGAAGTGAGGCAGATTTTGATAGAGATCCGGGTATTTCTACCAAGATATGGATTTGGGATTATAATCCATAGGCGAATCTAATCTTTAGATGTGAAGATTAAAGTAGAGTTAAGATAAAGTCACAATTGCTTCTGATCTAAATTTCATGCAAGCGAAGTCTAGGGTAAAGGCTAAGGAGGTCACGTACTGATAAATGATTCTTATCTTAACTTATATATTTTTATACTAGCAAACGCATGTGGCTACATCCGTAAGTTCGGCGACATTTAGTTTTTAACTGACTTTTTGCGCGTTATTTCATTGGCTATTAAATAGCCAATGAAATAACGCGCAAAGTTATGTATTCAAGATTCTGTTCATTCTACTTTAACTACACATAGGAATGCGTTTAGTAGTTTCCAAGTAAGAAAAAAAGTGACTAATAAAAATATAAGTGATTAATATCACTATTTACCAAACGGGTGCAGTCGAGGTCAAGTGACAATCACCCTGTACAAAATTGGTAGCCTTTCATTTTGTACCAGCGAGAGTAGGTACCAATAACAAATATATCCTGGAACCGATTCCGGTACAATGTCATTGTGTAATATTTAATTTGTGCTATTTTAATGAAGTATTAAAAAAAACGATATGAGAAATTGTTAAAAACTTGTATTTAAAAATAAATTTAAAAAAATTTTTAAATGAATTTCTTCTTCTTCACTTTCTTTTTATTTTGGTCTTATTTCCGTTAAGATTAAATTTAGAGAAACTGAAAAAAACAGTTCAAAAACATGAAAGAATTTGATATTTTTGCGTAAGAATCGTGTACTTTTAAAAGATGACGTTATACCTACTACCACATTAATAAAAACAAACGCGATGTGATGTTGAAGTAGATCGAAGCGGACGCATTAAAAGATTAAAGACAAATATGACAAGCGTAAACAAACATCCAATGTATAAAAATGTTATACCTCGTAGTAAATAATTATTATATTACCGTCGACTTATTTGCAAATTCAAAATTATGCATCCTCGCGTAATTTGCATAATAAATACAGTTTATTACGTTTACAATCTCGGCGTGAATGTTTATTAATGCCATAAAGTGAGTAAACTATCACATGTGCAGTTATGACATTTACGATAGGCTCAGCATTCCGAAAGGTAGAATCACTAATAATAATCAGCATCACGTCTATTATTATAAATGAATAAATATATTATTCTCACAAGTTACAGTCACTAAGGAGTTTAATATCAAACTCTTTTTGCCCAGTCAGAACTTCTTTTCATTATAAATTCTTTACGGCCTACATGGCGCGGTGGATTCATAAGATGAATTCCAGGCTGGGCTAATTGATATATTCTATATGTACAGGGCTGGTGGGAGTCTTTGGCCGTGGCTAGTTTCCACCCTACCGACAAAGACGCACCGCCATGCGATTTAGCGTAACGGTACGATGTCGTGTAAACGCCGAACAACAACCTAACAAATTAGCTTGCTTCCATCTTGGATTAATCATTTACCATCAGATGTGATTGCAGTCAGATTGTAATTAATAAAATAATAAAAAGGTACATTTTTACAACCTGCTGGATTTGTCGGCTAACTAATTCATAAAATAACTATTAAATTACAAAAATAAACTATAGAGCGGACGTGACCTCATATCAAGATCGCGATTCACGCCATTATAAGTGCATAAATACGAGTAAGTTAATGTTCACAATAAAATTGTCATCCGCGGTCAAGATGTCATAAATTTTGTATATCCTTAATACCTCCACGGATAAGCTGCAGGACTTAAGGTCTAAAATTTTTGGATTCGATTCTTGCTCGCTGAATTATAACCATATCTGTAGTTAAATTATCGAAACGACAGAAAACTCAATCTTTTAAGAGTCATTCTTTAAAATTGACAACATTTTTGCCTACGAGAGATAAAGACAGACATAAACCGGTAAAGGGAGGATATTGAGGACAGGCATTGTTAGAGCTATGCTTCAGAGACATGACTACTATTCTTTTAAAATAATACAAAGACAAGTGTCATAGAGTTTATGCTGTACCTTTTTTTCTTATTCATTACAAGTTACTTGTAGTCGTTTACATTAATTGCACTTGTAATGGTTGCCCAGTAGATGATAAGTAAAGATGGAAGCGGGCTAGCTTGTTAGAAGTCGAATAATCTACGATTCTTCACGACGGAACGCTAAATCGCTTGGCATTACGTCTTTGCAGGTAGGTTACAATCCAGTGATGACCGAAGCCATGCCACCATAAAGACCTGGGCTTATTAAGAAAATCTTTATCAGCCAAGCCGGTAATTCATGATCTTCGTCTTATAAATCCACCTTGCAGACCGCCACGGAGGTCGTTAAAACTGAACCTATTTAAAAAGCTTCGTTTCCTGTTCTAAATTGATTACAAACAGTTTCTCGAACAATTGATGTATTCGCACGGCATCTGCGAAACCGACCAGCGTTGGCCCTGACCTATGCGACGTGAGGATTACCAAAGTGATGGTGTTTCAGCTTTTTTAAATTACATTTAAAGATAACAACAGGATTTCGGTCGTAAATAACAAGTCGTTTGATTGACGGACAAAAACTGCGCACTTTGCATCACAATAACATAATATGTAGATCAAATCGTAAATGTTTATTTTTTCATAATTATAGTCATTACAATAATGATGTCTACTTCCGTTTCGTAAATCCAAAGCAACGAAGTTTTGAATAATGCTTCATATTCGTCTATATTACCTACCTACCTAACCTGCCTTGAAGTAACGCAGACGCGTGTCCATTATTAAAATTTCCTATTTGCCTAAAAGCTTTAAAAGTCCTAAACGGGACAAAGATGATTAAGCTCATAAATATTTATTTACTTTAAAAACTATTTGTTAATAAATTACACTTTAGATATTACTACATGGTCGGAGATGTTTTCTTTAAACCATATAACGATGCATAATAGTGCATATTACTATTTTCAAATCAATTAAAGCGTAAACCAGTTAAAATTTTAAGAGTCCCCTGATCATCAGTTCTTCATAATCATGTTAGCTTTTAAATAAAAAACTCATCAAAATTAGTCCATTTGTCTATAAGTTACGATCACACAGATTGTCACCCTTGTAACACGCCTTTTTTATGTCCATGGATAAAAATAAAGAGATTTATTTTCAAAGCTCGCCAAACAACCGAAGTCGGTTAACAAAAGAACCTCATATCAAATTAAATAAAACCCCAAAGACATTTTCTACTTAGGCATAGGTATTTACCTATTATAAATACCTGGTATTAATGTTTTAATTTTTCTCCTACTTCTAATAAATGCGCACTCAAAGTATCGATAACTGACATTTCATGTCTGAACTACAATCTCAAAGGAGCGCCGTCTTGGAATTTATATGCTACTAGCATATGCATTCGGTAGTATGTAGGGATTTTTCATACTTCACACCTTATTTAGTATCCTTTAGTAGCACGCATTTACTCAAGCTGTTTATTTTGAAGCGTCTTATGAACATATGAGAAACATACAAACTACTCGTAGATATATATATCTACTCAAAAAATATTAGCCACTTTTGGAAGCCATACAAAAATATGCGTAGATACTTTATTTAATAAACTTTTCTTTTTATTATCAAGTTAGCCCTTAACTAAAATCACACCTGATAGTACAAGTAATTAATTTTGTAATGTTAGATGGAAGCGGGCTAACTTGTTAGGAGTATCATATCGGACCGGAATGTTAAATCGCTAGGCGGTTTTAACATCTTTGCCGGCAGGGTGGTAACTAGCAAGGGCTGTAGCCTCCTACCGGCCAGCCAGCATACAACATACCTATCTCGAACGTTTTCACTTAAAGCCATGCCAACCAGTATTGGGACAGCATGGTGGGTCCCCTTTTGTAAAAGGAGGAAGATCTGGCCCTGTATGAAGTGCTACATTACGTAATAATTATGTATTTTTTAATTTTGTAACTGTGTATACGTGTGTGACATAAACAGCATTGTATGGTCTTGCTATTTACTATCGCTGCCAATATTAATGGAACAATGAAAAAGAAATTGCTCTACTCGGAGTCACGTTGTGAACGATCCCACAGTGCACTGGCTGTTAAGTGTTTACGCAAACAACGGGTCATTTCCTTATTACACACATATAGATGGAAATTGCGAAGCATTTTTAAAAAGAAAATATGTAAAGAGTAAAGGTATTTTATAGAATGAAAAAAAAATCGATAACATGTAACGTACGTGTACAATTTCGGTGCCGACGTCAGCGGACACCGTAGCCTAGCGGATAAGGCGCTCGTCAAGGCTCGGTTGGCCACAGACAGACGCGGGTTCGAATCCCGTCGGTTCCGCAATTTTTGACATTATGTTTATTCTTAAATATAAACAAGTAACGTTTATGGCTTGGTTTCTTACTATGGGCTTGATAGGAAATGTCAGATTTAATTGCATCGCCCTCTGAACTATGCTCGGAATATTTCTGCCTGATCAGACCAGAAATTAGGAGACCCACAGAATATTGAAAGTTACCGTCATAGCTCAACGAGCCAAAAAGCTGAAGTGGCAATGGGCTGTCGATAAGCGTAGTGTTGGTCCATCTCTCCACGGACTGTTGTTACTCTACTACACGGTTTGTTACTCTTTCACGCTTAAACTACTGAATGGATTTTAATGAAACTTTACAATAATACAGCCGATGTTTTTACGTAAACGGCGACTACGTGGGTGAAACCGCGGGCGATTTCTAGTTAGTTATAATTCCAGAATGGCTGAACTGCTCTCAATGAAATTTAGATAAAAGGTTTGTATAGTCTACAATTTTTTGTATTCCTTACTATTTGTTTTTATCCCAATGTCTTTTCTACAAATGAAAACAAAATACACAAGTATCAAAAAGTAATTATTAAATGTAAGATATCATGATATTCCTTGTAGGTGTCTGTATAATATAAAGTTTAATTTACATATTTTAAAGTTTGAACAATCAACATATAAGGCAAAGATTTCTTCACATACAGCCTACAAGAAGTTCTAAAATAACTGTGAAGCTCCGAATCAAAGTGAATGAAGAGCGAGCGCCTACAAGGTAACGAGTGTTAACGCCGGTATAAGTATTCATTAAGTATAACGATGTAGTTTACATTTTTAGCTAGATTATATTAGACGAAACTTCTGGTATAGAAGTTTCTCACTGTAGAGCCTACAAGAAACTGTACAACTAACTGTGAAGCTCGGCGAATGAAAGTGAGTGAACCGCGCGCGCCCACGAGGTAGTGAGGCAGCAAGGCGGGTCCCACTGCGCCACTCACCTTGAACTTTCGCCGCTGGAGTTACGTCACGTGACGCGCCGGTTATTGGAGTTAGGGGGCTTCCATATATGACGTAAACTTTCATTTCATTCACGTTGGAAACGCACACAATGGTGTTGATTATGATATTATAGTCATAGCTACGCGGTAAAATTGGATGTCCAAGAAGGCAGAAGCACAGTATTCTCTTTGTGTTTGCACTGCCAATGCCGTTTTAACGTAATGCTCCGGTTTAAGTTAGGGGTGCAAGGGGCATATGACATAAACATAATAATTTCATTTACTTTGGGAACACTCACAACTGTGTCGAACATGATAAGTATTAATTCAAATTCATTTATTTCAAGCCTTTATAAGCTCTTTTATTACGTGAACATGTCATGTCAGACTATTTGGAGTAACTCTCACTTTCTGGTAATAGAGTCGCTCAAATACAATAGACTCCTAACATAGTCTTTACGTCAAATCAGAGGAGAAAAGGGAATGTTGAAAAATTTTAAAAAGACATTTCTATTTTGCTATTTTCATATAAAATTGATAAATTTAATTAAGGATTTTCTTTATTTAATTTTTTTTCCTTATCGAAATTTTCTGTGATCATATAAATCCATTTAAAAGAGGTGCAGTCAAATCACATCGTGTGGTGTTTGTCGGAATGAGGAAGAGAATTGTAGACCTTGATACAACCAAGTGTCTTCGCTTAGTCAAATATATCATACTCGTATTATAACAAAACGATAGATTTTGCCCTAGGTCACAGTGCACTGTATTTTATGTCTAATATACAAATCCCTAGGGATATCCACTCTAAGAGGGAGACATACAAACCTGTTCTACTTAATTCAGAAACTACAAAACAGGGTTTGAAACTAAAAGTATTTTTTATGATATTAAACTTAATAATTAATTATTTAATTATAAAATTTATATTAAATTAATTTGTTTCGTGCTCTGTTCATGGCGGCACTTAGACATGGATCCAGCTGAAAATCAGCGCTGCATCTTTTAGAAGATTGTGTAGCAATGCAATGATGAGCTGGGTCCATTTTGTAGGTTATATCACACATTGCGATGTTGTATTGTGTATACTAAAACATTTACGATGTGTGGCATAATGTAATTAAATAAAAACGTTTTTTTCCTTTTCTTTCTTTCAATCTTAAACAATTTTATTTACTTATTTGGAGAAGAAACTAGAATATTAGGCTTGTTTAAAACATGTAAATATATATTCTGAGCTCATAGGTAATATATACTTATATGTTAAAATATGTTAGGCACAAGTTTCACCTAAGCGCGTGTAAACTAAACAAGACGAATTGTCTAGTTACGTGATTTAGTAATTTTATTCTTAGCTTTGGACAAAATAATTTTATTATAATGGCGAACTGTGGTCACGAATAGTTAATTTGTGAAAACTTTGACACGGTTAAATTATAGTTTGATCTGCATTAGTCACTTTGTTGTGGAAGACAGGACGTGCGCATGTTTATGGTCATTTATGGTCATAATTGGTACATGATGATTGGCGATGCAGATAGATCACAATTGTATTGTGTATAATATCTCCTACATAATCCCCCCATTAAACAATAACTAGGATTTTATTATTTAACTGCCTCGTATGTGTGTGCGTGTGTGTGTCTGTAGCATCGTAGCAGTTAAATGACGAATTACAATTTTGTCAGAGATTTTTCTTTAATTTTATTTTGTTAGCTTTAGACATCGTTACAGAGTCAAAATATTGTCACAGTAATTCCTTACCATAATCAATTCTTTTTATTTATGATGGGTTCTCTCGTCTTATTTTAAATAATGCCATTATAATAGACCATAATTAACAAGTTAGCTCGCTTCCATCTTAGACTGCATCATCACTTAACATCAGTGTGTGATAGCAGTCAAGTGCCAACTTGTAGTCGATAAAAAAAAATAATTCTACATTCTTGGATTTATAAAATTAACTACCGCAATGTTGAAAAAGCTCTTGAAAAAGCCTTGCCCTTAGCCTAAAAAACAAATACCATTCTTTTATATTTAAGTAAATTGTTATTCCAATTGAGTTTTTTTTTCAATTTTTAATATCCTATACTGACTTTACAAACCACACTTATATGGATTTCATTATAATTTTTTATAAGATTGAATAACCTTAACCTTCCTCGAAAAATATGCTTTTAAACACAAAAATTCTATCCAATTCGAATTATGTTTTTGAGACAATGGCAAACATAAATGTAGCCCTATACATTACATACCTACCTACGAGTCGAATATAGAATATAGAAGTTTCTTTCTTTGAAGTCGGTTAAGAAAAAGGAAATGAAGAATTTGCTAACTGCAATAATTTATACACTGCAACGACAATTTGCCAACAACAAGTAACAAATGAACTAAAGAAGCAACAGCAACTTTTCCACATATAATATTGTAATAGATACAATCATTTTAAAGTTACATTATGAACGGTTACAAAATCATATTTTCCGTCACATTTTCTGTCGAGATTTCGCATGAAGAAACCACGTTTTGTACAACCGTGTGGTACAAAACTGTTTGCGAGATCGCTTCAATAGTGTACGTAATAGAATATATCATTGCGTGTATCAAATCTATTACAAACAATAAACAGTCACGCGGAAAATATAATAGAGTTCTGTGGTTCCGTAGCTACTGCAGTGTACCACAATGCAACATCGAAATTATGATAATAAGATCATTAAACTAACTGACTATATGTGATTTTATCATTTCCAAATTCCAAATTTGACGGCCGAGTGGTGCAGTGGGTAGTGACCCTGCTTCTGCGTCCTAGGCTGTAGGTTCGATTCCCACAAGTGGAAAATGTTTATGTGATGAGCATGGATGTTTTTCAGTGTCTGAGTGTTTATCTATATATTATAAGTATTTATGTATATTATAATATATATTAAAATATTCATCAGTTATCATAGTACCTAACACAAGCTACCTAAGCTTACTTTGGGTTTATATAGTGATGTGTGAAATTGTCGTATAATATTTATTTATTAAACTATTTAGAACTATTATCATTTTTATTAAACACACTTTCGGAAAAGTTTTAATACTTATTAACCTTTCCGAACCCCCCACGGACCCAGCCGTACCTACGTTTTTTCTTGAAAAGTATTTCGATAGTTTTTCTAAATAAATATAATATTGATTATAGGTAAAATAAGTACCTATTATCTTACATAAATAAAAAATTGAGAGGTGTCAAGGGACACCCGGATGGAACGAAGTTCCTTTCGATTAATTACTGAAGGTATTGTAATAAAATTTAATTTTTTTTAAGTAATAATAATATTTTTTTATTATTAACAAATATAAAATGATATATAAACTTAATCAGTAGGCTCAATTTTTCGATTAATTAGTGAAGGAATTGTAATAAAATTTTATTTTTTTAAAGTAATAATAATTTTTTTTTTATTATTAACAAATATAATGTTATATAAACTTAATCAGTAGGCTCAATTTTCGTAAAGAGCGCCACGACAGCGCGAGACAGCATACTCGCGCACACACATCCAAGGCGGCGGCAAGATCCTTTGATCAAAAAGTGTCGTGACAACTTTTCGTACGAATTTTTTCCGTCTAGCCCCCTTTCACAACGCGCGATAAGGAACTTCGTTCCAATAAATGAAAACAATAAATTAAAATTTCTAGAACTGTGTGAAATATTAATTTCGTTTTTGCACTTTGCCTTTGACTACGGAATCCTAAAAGATAACAAATTGCAGTATAATGATGCACCTGTAATGAGCGTCTAATGGCGATCATACGTAACCGCTTCCTACAGACACACGCTATACATAATTATGTATATATTATGCGCCATGCATACACAACACATACCTACATAATCAGTTAGGAAGTAGGTGAACTGGTAGCTTCTTATATCTCATAGTAATTAAGTCTTTTGGTTGGATACGCGCAGATCATTTGGAAATATCGGGGTAAAACGACAGCCTCCGTGGCACAGTGGATAGTGACCCCGCTTCTGCGTCTCTAGGCTGTGGGTTCGATTCCCACATGTGGAAAATGTTTGTGTGATGAGCAAGGATGTTTTCATGTGTCTGGACTGTATATCTATATATTATAAGTATTTATGTATAATATATATAAAAACAAGCTGACCCGGCAAACGTTGTTTTGCATTAAAAATTAAAAAAAAAATAGATGAAAATTAGATAGTAACAGATTGTCAGACCTGCTGAATACGAATACAAAATTTGGTAAAAATCGGTAAAGCCGTTTCGGAGGAGTACGGTAACTAACATTGTGACAGGGAAATTTTATATATTAGATATTCATCAGTTACCATAGTACCCATAACACAAGCTACCTAAGTAATTGTAACTGTGTAATTGTCCTATAATATTTTTTTGTAAAAATAACTTATGCACCATTTCAGATTATAATCTATATCTGTTTTTCTTCCAGATCTGTTCAGCTGTTGTAGATTAATCCAATGGTTAGTCTATCACGAGGTCGGTATTTTTATAAGAATTTTTCAGTTAAGTACGAGTTGGGAAGTTGGCGGTGCTACAACCCCGTACCTCGATGAGCACGTTAATAGTGATCGTTAAAGAATCAAATAACTTAAGCCCGGCAACACGCATTGGATCAGTGTAGTGGTGGATATTATAGATGGGTCTCCAATGTGATTAACCAAAAAACCGACGACGAATTTGCAAGCAACTATAACAACGCTTAATTTTCAAATTTAACATTTATAAAATCATAAAGAAGCTTCATTTATGATCACGTGTAGGTCAAAAAAGGGTTAATGTATAAATTGACAAGCACATGTTAATTAGTATGAACTGACTTTAAAATAGTTATGACAAGATAAAAGTAAATATTTAAGCGTACAAAACGAGTTGTTGCTTTTCCTCGTTTCTTTGTACGTGCAGATATTTGATTATGGACAAAACAAAAACGAGCGAGATTTATTATAATATTTTAATAAGAAATTCGAGGATTAAAAATCCAATCGTAATTATAATGATCATCGGTCTCAACCTATTTAATGGGCGCAATAAGAGTGGGGTTATGCTGTTTAGACCCACAATGCTGCGTTAAGGATATTCTATCTTTACGCGGATATCGGATCATAATATTTGACTTTTTAACGATGACATGTGAAAGTTAAATGTTAATAAAAATTACCGCCGGCTTAACATGCAACATTGTGGATAAAAATTTTACTTGAAAAAGGAGGAAGGGAATGTTCAGTCCTATATCATAGTCCGACTCAAGACTCGAACACAGGACTTCTAGTTTCTAAGCTATACCTCTGGGTCAACGAGGTGGTCAAACAAATCCAGACCAATCGACATTTTTAACCGACGAAAAAAACGGAGGAGGTTCTCAATTCGACACGTATATTTTTTTTTTATGTATGTACGCATAACTTTTTACAGAGTTGTCCGATTTTGATAATTCTTTTTTTATTACAAAGGGCATACATCCCAGGTGGTCCCATTGTCACCATGTTAGGATCTTATGATGATATCCTGCGGAAATGGAAGGAACTCTTCAAATTTTGATGGCACGTTTACAACGATTTCGGTTTTGGTCTCCGTATCGGTAGCTTTTTGCCTTTTTTAAAAAGTAAGAAATAAAAATTTTTCCAGACAATAGACATTTTGATGCTGCTGCTGCTTTATGCGTTGTCAAATTTTGGATTTAAGTAGGTATTAAAATGTTTATTATTGCACATTACGCCGGCAGTTTTCGTCACGGTTACTAATATCTAATAGTAATTATAGTAGAGTCAAATATTTAATCAACAAAGCCCGCCAACCCTTATTAGAGCAGCGTGATTTTTAAATCCCTTTTTGTTATAGAAAATAGTCCAAAAGTCACTAAATTGGAATATACTATGAAAATAGGCTGACAATGATGGCCTATGCTTAGCCCAAAAAAAAAAACAAAACATTATAGCAACATAACTTGACCATTACAGACAACCTTGTTACATTTTTAAATAGTTACAAGGAAGCTTTATCTTGTTTTTCATATAAGAATACATAAGTGTTTGCGCACTTTTTGTAAAATCACGTCGTTTCGTATGAGGTCACAGTAGGTAATTGTTGCTAAACTACTGAATATTTTTTGCACCATACTTTGATATATATTGCATCGCATCACATCGCATATATTGCATGCATAGGGAGGGTAGAATGGAATTTTTCACAAAATGATACTAAAAATAGATATTTTATTAATGAATTTTAAACAATAAGATCCCCTTTTATATCTCCCTCCTATAAGGTCTCCTCTTCTATAATCAAGGAGGCCTGGCACTGTAGTTGACCGTTAACAGGTTGATAATGATAATGATGATGAAACAAAAAGAGGTCACAATAGCGCATTTTTTTAAATGTTAAGTAAATACTTACGCCCAGTCGTAATTTGAATTCCTACCTAATTGCTGCGTTCATTGGTTTGCATGATAGTGCTGTAATTATTAATTATTAAATATTGAATAGAAGCAGGTACTGCTTTGTGGAAGTTTAATTTGTATAGTGAACAACTGATTCAAGTTAGCTATCCATTAGTCATTCGTTTTAACTGACTCAGGCCTCCTTTGAACAGCTTTAGGGCTTTAGAATTTAGATCAACAATAGAGCAAATTCATATTTAAATTTAAAAACATATTTATATCAAGTACACTTAATGTACCTACAAGCACGTTTAAAACGTCAAAAATGTATTTGTATTAACTCTACCATCGCTTCAGACGGCAGAATCTGCTTAGAAGAGAAACACAAAAAGTCAACAAGAAATGTGTAAAAGAGTTACTTAATTAAACGTATTTTTTGTAAAAAGTAACTAAGATGATGTGCAATATACTAAAAGCTAAAAAATAATTCGATAGATCCTCGGTACCAGTCCTCAACCCTTCGATCAACAATAGTCTAATCTAGAGCACTGGTCAGACAAAAAAATTAAATTGTTATTATTTTCGTTCGTTTATCATTTTAATTTCCTATGTAAAGGGGAGACCAGATTCAATGGCCTACAAACATCTTTATCGATAAGGAATTCTTTAACACGTTCGCTGCGGCACCAATTTTTGCATACTTTCCGTTCCTGCGGCACGAGGTATAATCGGCCCGTACCGTGACCAGACGTTAGGGCGACACGCGGTCTATTAGACCCCACCTCCTTTTACAGACTAAAATCCATTTTCTGGCGCGAAATCAAAGATAAATGAGAATTTTGGTCCTTATTGATATAGACAGTGAATTGATGAACCCTAATCCACCGTCGCCCCGGGATCTGATGGCTAGTTTAGGAATTATTAGCAAAACAAAATATGGGATCTTATACACCTCGTAACGCACTGAAATAGGGCAAATTTTCGCTGAGATTAGTGATGGGAAAAATAATATCGACGTTTTTAAACTGTCTTAACTACGCAACGACTTGACCGATTTTGATCAATTATATCTCATTAAATCGTTTTAAGGGCAAAACCTGGCAAAACAACACAAAGCTATCAAAGGATACATTTTTTTAATAATCTAAATTGTGCTTGAAGGCGCCATAAAGAAAAAAAAACCGGCCAAGTGCGAGTCGGACTCGCGCACGAAGCGTTCCATTCTATACCATTAAGAGGCACCTATTACAGACTTATTATTGGAAAATAATGGATCACGGTTTATGCATAAGGTTTATCTATCTATTTGTATATGAAAATCTTAATGCGGTTCACAGAATAGAAAAAAAAGGCAACCAGAAGTAGAAAAGAAACTGTCCTATTTATTCTGCCTCGGGCTCTGTTTCTGAGTTTTTTTAAATTAACTTCTTCCGACATCGTTTAGACATGTTCGGCGCTGTAAAAGGACGTGCTCTCCAATCGACGTGATGCACAACACTGGTCGCGGGAAGCTCGCGTTGGGTGCGGTACGAGGTCAGGGGGGATATGGGACGTTTTAGCCTCGTTCCGCACTGCATTAAAATTATGTTAATTCAGTGCGGCACGAGGCCTAAGACATCCGGTACCAAGGTAGGTACACCACCGAGTACGGAACCATTAGAGCATTTCAAATATATATTTATCTCTTTCCTACACTGGACCAAACCAAAGCTATGCCATTCGCACGACAGAGAAACTCACGTTTTTCCTTGCCGCACCACAGGGAAGTTGCATCAGGGGTGATTTAGGCCTCGCTTCGCAGTTAACGTGTTAATGACAAATATGTTTGTTCAGCTAAACAGGTCGGTAGGCCGGATAAACTCTAAATGACGAAGAAATACATTTTTATATCTAAGAAATAAGATGAAAGAAACAATAAGAATAGACATGTAGAGGAACCCTTATTGCTGTTGATACTGATGTTAAACTGTTTCCCGTTGCAGGTGTACCACATGTGCGACGGGTTAGGACGGCAGTTCAGCTACTCGTGCCCCAACACCACACTGTTCCAGCAGCGCATGCTGGTGTGCGACCACTGGTACATGGTCAACTGCACCAACTCCGAGAGCGACTATGACGCCAATCTGCTCATTGGTGAGGCTTCTATCTACCTACCCTACCTGCAGTTCAGCTACTCGTGCCCCAACACCACGCTGTTCCAGCAGCGCATGCTGGTGTGCGACCACTGGTAAATGGTCAACTGCACCAACTCCGAGAGCGACTATGACGCCAACCTGCTCATTGGTGAGGCTTCTATCTACCTACCCTACCTGCAGTTCAGCTACTCGTGCCCCAACACCACGCTGTTCCAGCAGCGCATGCTGGTGTGCGACCACTGGTAAATGGTCAACTGCACCAACTCCGAGAGCGACTATGACGCCAACCTGCTCATTGGTGAGGCTTCTATCTACCTACCCTACCTGCAGTTCAGCTACTCGTGCCCTAACACCACGCTGTTCCAGCAGCGCATGCTGGTGTGCGACCACTGGTACATGGTCAACTGCACCAACTCCGAGAGCGACTATGACGCCAACCTGCTCATTGGTGAGGCTTCTATCTACCTACCCTACCTGCAGTTCAGCTACTCGTGCCCCAACACCACGCTGTTCCAGCAGCGCATGCTGGTGTGCGACCACTGGTACATGGTCAACTGCACCAACTCCGAGAGCGACTATGACGCCAACCTGCTCATTGGTGAGGCTTCTATCTACCTACCCTACCTGCAGTTCAGCTACTCGTGCCCCAACACCACGCTGTTCCAGCAGCGCATGCTGGTGTGCGACCACTGGTACATGGTCAACTGCACCAACTCCGAGAGCGACTATGACGCCAACCTGCTCATTGGTGAGGCTTCTATCTACCTACCCTACCTGCAGTTAAGCTCCAACATGCATGCAAATAGGCATTATGACAGAACTCCGCAACGGAAAAGCAAATCACTCATAACGATGGCAATAGCTTAATACCTCTAAGGCCTGTGTGCACCAAGACTTCGGTTATCATAACCAACGGTTAACATAACTTTACTATAAATTTACAATTTATAATAAACCCGTACGCCAGTTAAGGACGTAAACTGGGCGGTTATCTTAACCGAGCTTACGTCCTTAACCGGTGTACGGGTTGTCGTGAACAGTAAATTTTATGTTTAGCTTATGTTAACCGTTGGTTATGATAACCGAAATCTTGGTGCACACAGGCCTAAGTATCTAAAATGCAGTCTAGACTAGAGCATAATCACACATAATAATCGTAGAACAATTCGTAAATAGCTTTAAGCTGTTGTAAATTGTTAGCACTTGAGTAGGTATACATGTTACGAGTGCTTTTGTTTGCCCGCAGCTTGTTATTATTCCAGCTGGTTACGCTACCGGCTAATAGCTTATTGTAACAGGTAAGCTGTTGCGCAAGCTCCTTGGACTTTCACTGGTGCTTTGATAAAATTAATTCTAATTCTATACAGGGGCACAGATTATGTAGTTAACATAACTTAGATAAGTCACGATTTACATAGTTGTTCAATAATTATTTTAATCTATTTAAAATACTATTGAATAAGTAAGTTCGTGGACTGATAAAGAGAGTAAATACTGAAAAAACATAATGTATGTAGACTAACAGCCGTGACGCACAGACTCAGCCTTAACTAGTCACACCACTGAACTGCAACTGGGAACACAAATTCATAAAGTAATAAGTAATGGCAAGATACTTGGGAACCAATAACAAAACAGCCGCCGACTGTTTGTAAGAATTAAGCTGTGATAACTTGTATGATAGCAAAACATGGGATGGTGTTATTCAGTTACTTTCCCAATAAGGCGAAACTATACTTATCTACGCATTGTACTCACAGACTTGTTAGATACCTGTACTTAATTTTGTAATGAAACTCAATAGTTTATGGTTCAGTTTTGTCTTTATATCTCTTTGTCTTATCATTTTCAAATTAAAAACTCAAAGAGAGATTGAGATGAACTCAAAACTAACATTGTTGATTTTCTTTACAGAGAAGCGCAGCTGAGGTATAGGACCATAGAGTTTAAAAAAATAAAAGCATATTAAATCCAGTATGGTCCAAATAGATTCAATAACAGATGTAAAAACAAAAAATCATCCTCACAGCAAATAGTTTAATTAAGTGTAAATAATTTGAAAGCAAAACTAAATCTGTACCGAATGGTTGCCTTCGCTAAAGGCCAGTGCGCGATCCGCCGCAGCCTTGCGGGTCGATGCCTCCTCACGATACAACCTTAATTTGCCTCTATTCTTACGCTTCAACTGAAATTCATTAGGCCGTACACGACCGATCAATCAGTGTACTTATTTGCATTTTATTGGTATTATAAGTAGCTTATTAATGTAGCACAGTCACGATCGCTAGGTATGGGCTTTAAGGATGAAGGAGTCAGGCATTAAATAGAGCACTATTAACGCTTTCTTCTGCGAAACTGTAATGTCCCTGAAGGAGGAGGCAGAGCGGTTGAGAGAGGTTGACGTGGACTCTGATCCTATTCGCCGCAAGAGAAACGGACGTAGACGGCTTGCTCACGACCGCCACTTACCTCCTTGACGACAACTTCTGGGTGATAGATATGGGAATATATCGCCCAAGACAAGCCCTCAAGTAGGTAGACGCTGTCTGAGTTCCCGTGGCGGCTTTAATTAGTTAGGTTTCCATAAGTCCTAGAGGAGAGCTTGCTTTCGTGGGCGACGCTGACTGGTTTATGGTAGTAGTACTAACGTTCCCATAATGCAGTCCATGAGATAACCGCAGACAAATATATAATATATAAAACATACAAGCCAAACTGAGAATCTCCTTTGTTAGGATGTTAAAATCTAGTAGGCATTTAATAAAATCTATAGAAGAAATTTTCTATGAGAAATTACGGGCAGTTTTTGTATATATAGGTACAGGGTATCCAATGAAATTAGGAGATTCGTCACCTAATTATCTAAAACCAATTTCACTAGTTTTCCAAACACCGATGGGTGACCAAGTTAAAATATTTTTGAGACTTTTCAAGTTTCGTTCATTATTATTTATGGGATATCCTGTTTGCATAATATGAATCTCGGCAATAGCTCCAACGATTTTCATGAAATTTTATATACATAATATGGTTTCAGGGGCGATTCTAAACCACCATCGCATATGAAGGTGTCGCTATGGTGGTCTTGTCGTATTCATGAGTGGAATATCAGTTATCCAAAGAACCTATCAGTAAGATTGCTAATATATTATGTTAGACTAAAATATGTATGTGTATTTGCTTGTCAGGTCAGCGGGATAAGCCGTTCGTGTCAGACTCGGACATGCGTATGCGCACGCCGCGCCCGGACATCCTCTCCGTGCCGCCCAACAGCAACTACTACGATGGGTTGAAGGAAGCTGAAACTAAAGTGAGATGATTGTTTTATTTATATGTTATAAGAAACAATATTATCCAAAGCTTGTCAGTCTGAATTGCTTGGTGTATCTAAGTTCCAAATTCCTCTCCTATAGCTAATAAAAAGGACTGGCTCTGCTCTGTAGTATTATAAATAGGTCCTTGATGGTGACCCTAGTGAGCTAATTTCCTCAACTAAGTAACTTATAATTAATCACTCCTGCTTTAGAACCCTCGTTACCTTTAGTTCTTACGTTTTCTTTTTGCGCGTACATGCCGCACAAAGATTTTCACTTTTTCATTATTTTTCTCGTTGAAAAGAAACCTATAGAAAATTCTATAGATACCTGTCTCTGTGAATAATACAGTTTTTTTTTTCATTTTCAGTATCCATTCCATCCAGACAACAGTATTGTGGGTATTTCAGAATCTATTTCAAGTGAGAATGATTTGGATAGTGACAAACGTAACTACAGACCACCAACATCGTGGTCGATGAAGACCAAGAGACCAGTTCCTGTTGCCGGCATTGATACCAATGAAGATATCAACTTCAACATTCAAAAACCAAAGAGAAGAGATCCTGTCATCAACATAGATACTACTGAAGATAGTTTTGAACTTAATAACGAAAAACCAACTTTCAAACCATCTTTTAAGAATACCAATAATAAAAAAGAGTTCGTTTTCAAGCAACCAGAATCTGAGCAAACCTTTGAAGCTAACAGAATCAGACAGAACGTTAAGGTTCCCGTACCATCAAAAGAATTAGTTGTTCCTTTACCGCCTACAAGTGACAGTGAATCCGAGGAGTACGAGCTTGATTTAAGAGTCAAAACACAAGATCCTGTATACAACTTCATTAAACGCTTCGACCCAAATTCACCGGACTCGATCAAAACGACGATGACACGTTCAGAAATTATAGATCTGAACAAACATTTACCTGATGCTCAAGTGAGTTCAGAAGAAGAGAGAATTCCACGGAAAAACAAAAACTTCGGTAACAACTTCAACATTCTGCAAACTGATAAGAAAAAAGGTTTTTCAGACAGTACGCGATTTGAAAAGGTAAATGAAAAGCCTGATATTGAAATTAACACTGAGTCAAACGGAAATGCGGTAATAGTGCCATCCAAAGAACTCTTGCCCCCCAAAAATGATATCACTCCGATAGCGTCCACTACTATGGGGCCTCCAATTTATTATGAATGGAAATGGGCTGTACCAGCGTTTGATTTGGAACCTCCTAAACTCAGCAACGAAACTAAAGTAAATATAACTAAACCAGTGAAACCAGGGAAAAGACCTTTCAGTGATAACATTAGAACAACGCCTAAATCAGTGGATATACAACCTAGTAATACAGAGTATAATATTAGTTCATATTTCGTCCCAGACTTTGTATTTCCATTAGATAGACCTCATCCAGGGTACGACGATGAATCCGCGCAGACTTCCTTCCAAGTAGAAATTTCTAGACCTGGACGAGCGAGCTATGGGGAAAATCCAGCTTGCCCACAATGCCATCCCGCATACCTTAATCCTGGCACTTGCGAACCATGTATTGTTAAGCGGTAACATTGAACAGCCAATAAATTATAATAGTTCATTTAAGTTAAGTCAACAAGTCCAATCCAGTCCAGTCCAGTTGTAAATTGTACCTAATTGTAAAGGCAGTAGAGTAAGCCAACCCTGATCGTGCAGGCATGCATAAAGATCTCAAACGGTATTCCAGAGAAATGCATCGTTATCATTTTTTCGTAATGTGTGAGCTCATCATTGATCAAGTTTGCAGCATGAAACTGGAAGATTTTGTTGATTAATGCCAGTGATATCTTTTTGACTAATCTTTAAAATATCTTCAGCATCGAATCTATCATAGAGTAAGATGCATTAAAGTATACTACTGGTTATTGAACTGCATACAGCACCTGAACTTGGTGAAACAAGGTAGAGTCTTTAGTGACACGGATATCATTATTAGGTACTTTGTAACTATAACAAATAAGGTCAGAAACCCTAATCGAAAAAGTCTGGATGTCTGCATTATTAATACACAGATTTAATGAAATCTTGTGTTACCTTGAATTCTAAGTCACCCTGTAGTTTTGAGATACAATTTTATAAACTAATAGTTAGTTTTACTAGTAGTTGCAAATGATAAGTAATAAAAATTACTAGTTAAAAATCGTTGGGCGCACCAATTTTAGGACTTTATTTATTATAGATAAAAATAAAAATTTAAATGAAGGGATGTGACTAAAATATTAAAAAATAACAACCAAAAACATAATAAACAATCGATCAATTTGTTTATTTTTAGCATTATTAAAAAAATAAATAATGGTTCAAATCACTGGCGCTAATTATAGCCAATTTATAGACCAGTCTGTCTGCTAAACCTGACTGTCGACTTTATGCATACCTAATAATTAAAATTAAATATCTACAGACGTTGATATCCGTGACATTGTGACTTTGGATTTTTGTTTTCCTGAGCTATTTGAGTAGTCACTAAAATGTTATGATTCCTAAAAAATTGAAGTCTTTTCTTGTTTTTATCTTTCGTTGTACACTGAAATATACCTTCTATCCGCCATGCGTAATAAAAATAACATGAGCTTTATACAATTTTTATCTTTAATTATTATTACTTAAGGCCTACCTATTAAAGTACAAGTTGTGAGTAATACACTTAAGTATGAAATTAAGTTACCGTCAAACTAGTTTTAAATACTCGTAAATTATATTTTTGTAATATTTATAATTTTGTATACATTTGTATGTTAATATATTGTATACCTACATGCCTCTTTTATAATAAACTATTAAGTTTTACAAATAAACTTTTTTAAAACAATGACTTTATTTTTAACAAAACGTTTACTTAAAATTGACCGTATAAAATATATAGTAGGTAGTAAATTACCAAAAAAGGTAGATTTTAATTAAAAAATAACATTAATACTTATACTCAACTGGAATTACGCTGGAGAGCGTTATTTCCGTAATTCGCGTAACTCCATTTTGTAGACCTAGAGCCGTAAATCGATTTAAAAAAAATATATAAAAATACTTAGGTGCTTACTCAATATATTATATTTTGTAGTTTTCTTACTAAATAGTTAGTCTATGTGGCTCTAGATTACAAAATATGGGTTCGAGGCCTGGACTAGGAAATATTGAGGTTTAAATTTTGTAAGAAATTACAATAAGAATTCTCCGCTATGGGAATTTAGTAAAAAAATACCACGTTCAGCCGTAATATATTCTGGTAGTGATCGTTATAAGATTCAAACAGAAAAATCCTTATAATTAAAGCCCGCTATCTCAACTTTTGAGCAACTTAGAATAATTATTAACATAAAATTTCGTTGGTGAAAAATCGCAGCAAAAATTCGTATTCGTAAAATACTTTTTCATAATTCATAAATTGTTTTATCTACGTTCTTAAACAAAAAATCATTTTCATAAAAAAATCGCAGATCTACATATGTCTCTATATCTCTTTATCTCATAAATTAAAGACTACTAGATGGAGTCATAACGCGGGTGTAGGTTCAAGAGCGTGACAGACTTATTTCATTCAAAAGCAAATATCACTTAGAAAATATGGAAAATATAAGATAGGCTGGACTTTATTAGAAAGTGATACAAGATTATTTTTTGTCTCCTTTCAGCGTGTTCGTTTTTATTTTTTTTATATATATATTTGTCAAGAGTGGAATTTGTGACAGACAAGGGACATATCTGAATTAGCAATTATTAGCTTCTTATTAAATTTGCTGATAAATAATATAACTTTGCGGTTACTATATTACTTTAAACGTTATCGTGCTATGGTGGGTTGTAATATTTTCGGCTGCAACAGTCGCAGCGAACAGAAAATCGAAGGAATTGCGTTTCATACGTAAGTAGGCATAAACTTCATTGATTGATGATTTAAAGCTTAGATATGTTATTTTTTAGCAAATTTTATGTATTATGCGTTTACTAAACTATATTATATAAAGTAATATTTCGTATTTTACGATTTGTTTCTGTGCGGCTTTTATATTTTAAAACATAACGTTTTATGATGTACTTTAAATGTGACATGTCATGTCAATAAGGCTGATTTGCTGTCTCACGAGTGGACACGCTTGGGCTCTATCTAGTAGTCTTTAATCTATGAATCATCACAGTCGATTTTTACAGAATAGCGCGTGTTTATATTCTGTGAACACAGACGAATAATCTACAGTAGTGTTTCAATGTTAATTAATGTAGACTAGCCCTTATTTATTATACGAATTAACGATTAGGTTTAGCTGGCTGTAGCACATCCCTATCTTGGTAATGGCGTTCTGTCACACCAAGAGAATGTCAATTTTTCAATAAAATAAAATGACATTTTGCGAAGCGTCACTGCTACAATGGCGAAGAAATTGAAATATTTTTGCAAATAATTCCATTGTACTTTAAAACTACTTTTATTTAATTTGAATTAATCGCAATATTAATAAGTCGTGCTACTAAAACATGAGCAAAGGTAATCCGCTAGGGCTCATCGCGAACTACGGCGATTCTGACGAGGAATCCGACGATGGTTCTTCAAGACGTGCGCAAAGTAGCAGAATGAAGGAACCGGCGAATGAGCACAGCCTCCCTGCGACTGCTCATGCCGGCATACACCCTGCGCCCATCCCGCATTGCCGTATGTATCAAATTTGCTAAAGAATGTACCTATAACCTACATAATTTTGTTACCAACTGCCGTAGCAGCAACCTTTAATCCTTGACTTAGAGCATTTTATTTTCAATGATGATAGCAATAGTAAATAAGTAACTTATACTAAAATAATGTAAACCAGTTGACTTTAAAGCCATGCCTAAAAAAAATAACATAGAATATCATAGCAACAAGAATTAATTTCAGTACCTATTATTATTATTGTGAGGCCTGCCATGCACTTCGATCCTTTAGTACTCGCCCGCCTTAACCCCCTATATCAATGTGATTTTAGGTTCGAGGCACAATAATCCCCTGGTAGTGGATATGCTTCCCCCAGGAGGTCCGTTTGGTTTCTAGCCAATATATCACATTCACACATAATGTGTTCCATGGATTCTGTGTCTTAATTGCAAGCTCTGCAGATAGAATGCCAAGCATAGTGCTATTGCTGTAATGGCCTGTGTATGCTGCTATAGCAGTCCTTAGCTATTTTCAGCTTTGTTGACTTACATTCACTAGAAAACCTGCATTTATATTACTTATAAACTTTTTTGAGTGCTTTAGACCTCCTAATTTGTCCCATCTGTTGTCAGTAATTTTAGTGTTACTTAGGTAGTATATCAGGTAGTAATATAGTATTCTGTATATGAATTATTGTTGAAAGAAGTGAATAATGCATCTGGTGTTTATTAAGGCCAGCCCACTAACACACATTGGACTAATGTGGAGGGTCTTAGCTGGCTCTGTAGTGGACTGTTAAAAGGCTAATAAATTCCCTCTAATTATATTGCCTTGCCTTGATGTACTCTACATGGTATCACCAAGTTGTCGCTGACAAGGGTGTCTTCTAGGATTATGTACAGTTTACAAACTTGATCATACCTGACTTTTCTTACCTATATTTTTATTTTTGCCACTAAGCAGCAGAAACACAGGCAAAGTAAGCTTAAGAAATAGATAAACTAGTAAGATAGTGGTTCACACTCACTTAAAAAGCCCTACAAAGTTATTTATAAATAAATGAATTCTTTTCACAGCCTGGTCTGCCTGCTACGATGAAAACAGCGGTTTCACATATTATTGGAACCAACTGACCAATGCAGTGACCTGGGAGGCGCCACCGGAGTATTTGTTAGCTCTAAAACTAGCACAGCAACAGTTGCACACCTCAGGTGAAATATTATGTTGACATTAATTAATAATTATGTGCTTAAGTAATTCTAAACCGACTTTGTAGTGGTGTAAGGGGTCCGAGCTTTAAAGAATCTGGCCTTGCCTTTACTAGGCCATTCTTATAGATTATAATTCTGAAGTAATTCTGAAAAGTTATGGTCTCCCTGATAAGTAGAATATCATTTATAACAGAGTAACACTTCTCAAGACATGTGTAACATTGTATAATGTACTGCTGTGGGTGGGAGGCATGATGAGGTAGAGGATTTAAGTGAGATTTGCTTTTAATTTTACTAGCAAGCATTTAATTTAAATCAGATCAGAGTGACACTGCCTAGCAGTGGAAGTACCTATAGTAGTGGGACTTCCCCAGATAAACTGTCAGAAAATGCTCTACTATCACACTTAATATCATAAAAGCCAATGTTTGTGTTACTTTAGCTGAAATTGGGAATAGAGATAGTATATATACTGGGTTAAAAGATAGGATAATTTGTATCTCAATATTATTACAGGAACAGAAATTATCTGCATCTGCAGGGCAAAGTTAGATACTACTATAAGTAAAGGCAATGTACAGTTTACATCAAGTTACTTTATGTTTGTATTTTTAAACAATTCAACAAATAGTCATAGCTGTGAATGTTTTTTACTGTTTCAACTATTTTTCTTTGTTTAACAAGGTTCTACAGAGGTGACAGCGGAGGAATGGCAACTGTACCAACAGGCACTCGCTGAGAAACAAAGTACACAGAGCAAGATTATAAGTAAGCCTGCGGCCACCAAGACCTTCAACAAGAAACCGGACAAAACTCCTGTCAAAGAGAAGTTTGTAAAGAATACTAAAAAGAGGCCTGTTAGTGACGATGAAGATGAGTAAGTATTCCTGACATTTATTATGATATAGGTGAAAGTTTGTTATCTGATGATAATGCATAATATGCCTATTGTAAAAAGCATTTGCCAGTTAAGTTTTGATCTTAACATTGTTTCAACATTTGTGTGAAAAATTTTTTCAAATAAAATTTTATTTTCATAAAATTTGGCGAAAACTTGCCTTCTTATGTCCCAAACACGGTATAATTTATTTGATTTGAAATATTTATTTTTTCACCTTATTTTAAATGAATATCGAAAAAATAACCTACTTTTCAACTGAAAAATTGGCCATCAAAATATCATTTTTTTGGATCGTACTGATGAATCCAGGTTTTGTCTATTGTTACAATGCGGTTACAAATTTCGTCCAAATCGTTCTGACACAACTGCAAAAAACCTTACAACTCGCCAGTCGTCGTTGTTTGTCGAGAGCCACTAATTTTTTTCATGTGTGAATTTTGGTGTAAAATTTCTCCGATTCGCTCTTTACTAATCTGATGGCCCGGAATCCCGAAGTATGTCTTTCGGCGAGTTTCCTTTTTTTACAAGGAATTTAATCACTGCGTGGTGTTCAAAATTGCGAGAATTTTCAGTTTCGGTCGACATGTTGTTGTTGCTTGTTCACTAACACCCGAAACGGGTGTTAATGAACCAAATTGAACAAATGACTTATTTATACTATCAATTAGTGCCGCAAGTTATGCTATCAGCAACGAGATGATACCTTTTCGCTAAGTACCTTAGGCCACGAACTTATCAGCTGCCCCTCGTATGTTACCATAGTAAACCTCAGAAAAGGCAAAAACTAGGCTAACGGTTTTTACTGCTGTTACGTAATAGCAGGTATGTAGTAAGGCCCAGTTGAGGGTCTGGCTGGCTGGACTTTGCTGATTAGGTTACGGAAGATTTACGATGGCGGTTGGAAGTAACATCACTTGGTTTTAGTGGGTATTTCGGCTGGTTCTCAGCCGATGAGTCCTACATACCCTCTGAGAAGTTAGCTGCCCTATATCTTTGCGTAAACACATTTCTTAAAGTTAAAAAGAAGTATGTAGACCCAATAAAGCTCAGATCCGCCTAGCCCCTTCCCCACTTTTCTATGTTGACATTGTAATGTGACCTTTTGGTGGGCTAAAATGTTGCGTAGGTCGCTTAGGTATATACCTCGTACCTACGTTATCTTAAAATAGTAATAAGTAGGCATCTACGCCTGCATTTTCGTTGCAGCTGTAAAAACCGTTAACCTAAGTTTTGCCTTTTCTAAGAAGGTTTACTATAGTAACATAAATATATTTTTATGAAACCCATTGGAAAAGCAGGACCTTTTCCACTTTTCATTCTACTGCGATTTTATTTGATTTCAAAAATTAAATGCACTGGTCTATTAAAGGTGTTGTTTTTAAAATTTTTGGTAGTTCAAATTAGCACCTTTTTTAATACAATTTTTACTTAATTATAATTATTATATAATAATTATTCATGATTTTTTTATTTACAGGAAAATTGAACTCATTACTTCGTACCACAATTCCGACTCAGACTCTAATGATGAGTCACTAAAAACCCCTTCCAAAACCCCACCTCTACCAAAACCTCCAAGTAAACAGTTAACTCAACCTCCAAAAAAGCAAAAAACCAAACCAGTTGTTCCATATGGACCACCTTTGCCACCAAACCAGAACTACACTGTGCCAATTGGCCCAGAAATGCCTCCTGAACTAGTGGTTCAAGAAAAGCCTAAATCTCCGCAGGTTAAGCCACACAATGCTAATAAGATTGAGGAGGTATTTATATTTTAACATTTTTGTATATGTTGTCTGATAATTTAGAAACAATGGATCTATAAATTCTTTAATTGTAATATCATCTATGATGAACTCAATCTCTGATATTTGCTTAAGAATAACTGTCAATGTAAGTGAAAATCTATATATATTGCTATGATATTGCTCACGCTTTTCTGCCATATTTTATTAATCTTCAAAATATGTCATAAAACTTAGCAATGTCAAAAGAGATTTTCAATGAAATTGATCAGTTATCAAGCATTGTGATGGTTAAAGTTTTCAATCTGAAATACATTTATATAATGTCTTATAATTAAACAAAAAATATCATGAACTATGTCACAATATTTGATTATTTTTAAAATACAGGATAATAAATCCCAATCAACATCGCATGATGAAGACAGTCAAGAAGAAGAGGAACTGTTAAAAAGATTGAAAGATAAAGCAAAGCTTTTAGAGAAACTAGGGGGTGAATTGCCATCTGAATTACAACAGATAATTAAAGATGAATCCCTGTCAAGCACCGCATCGCCTAAACCAGACATAAAGGACACAAATATTGATATTGATGATCTGTTAGAGGAAATTGAGAAAAGTGAGCTTCCAAAAATTAAATCTAAGGATAAAGCCATATCAAATGCCAACAGTGGAAATGTTTCCCCAAGAAGTAGTGGTAGTAGAACACCACCTTTGGAAGAACTAAAAGCTTTGTATCCAAATACTAATGGACCAGTGCTAATCAATAGTTTGTTCCCGAGTGCTGCAAACATAACTGATGTTAAACCAAATTCAAGAGCTGAAACTCCTCCTGTGGTACAAGAAAAGGGAAGTCCTGTGAAGAAAGAAAACTTTTACTTAACAGATGCAAATGAACCTAAGGAAAATATAAGTAAAAAGAAGTTGAGAATTTCAAATTCAGTGTTACCAGAGCGAAAGAAAGCAGATAAAGTTGATCTACCGTCATATACTACAAAGTATTCTCAATTTATTGAAGGATTTTCGAATGAAAGGACAGGCTTAGGATTTTCAAAAGGAGATGATGAGGTCAGTTCTAGTAAAAATGCCAGTACTATAAATTACGGGAATGGCCTAACTTTCACAAAAGGTGAGACTCTTAATGAGGAAAAGAAAGATGAAGATTTGGATGACTTGACTGATTTGTTGGAAGCAAAATTGAAGTTCTTGAATCAGGTGCAAACATGTGCGCTGTCCCCGGTGCAGGAGATGACTATACAAATGCAGGTTGGTATACATTATTTTCCTCGCAGGCGTTTGCTCGTATAATTATAAAGAAACTTTGTGTGATGTTATAAAAAATTTGCGTGCGCAGACGCTGCTGCACGCGTTCCGCGGCGGCGCGCTGGCGAGCGACTACTGGCGGCGCTGGGCGCGCGCCGCCGACGCAGCGCTGCGCCAGCACGAGGCGGCCGCGGCGCCGCCTGGCTGGCTCTGCGTGTTCACGAGGTACGCCCGCGCGCGCCCGCCGCCCGCCCGCTGTCGAACCGACGCTCGCGCTCCGCCCTGCCCCCTTCCGTTGAGGAACGCCGCTAGATAAATACATAACTCGAGCCAAAATAGTTACTGTTTGATCATCTGTTCCGAAACGCATACACTAAATATGTTGTTAAAATACTGGCCATTATGAGTAATCTGCAAACTTAAATAATGCTAAAAATTAATGTTGAATCTGACTTAATTTTTCTGAAAGTAGTAATAAAATTTAAGGTAGTAGTATAGTAATACTAAGTCGAATGCTAAACTAAACACACCGGCATATTTAGCGGAACATAAAAAAAATGTCCATAGTTAAAAAAATATGGTTTTATTTTAAAATCTACTTACTACACTTCTTTTGTTATTTAAAGTTTCATTTGTTTTACTTAAAATGAGATTACATTAAAAACAGATTTTGCGAGTAAAGGCTATTTGTGAAAAATGGTACATTTTGAACTTTTCATGTAACCAGGAAAAGTGTAAATTAATATTAAAATAACAAATAAAGTAAATTTGAAAAATGGTGATAAATTGCGCGTATTTCCCCCATGTGCACTTATTAACGTTTCTACCTCTCTAGGCATACTGAGAATGATGTTATCGATGGTCTCCTGGGATAGTATCTGCCATTCCTCAACTACGGCGATTCGCAGTTCACCCACGATGGCAGGAGCTGTAATTCTGGACTTAACTTTTCTTTTTAGCAAGTCCCAAACGTGCACTATTTGGTTCATATCCGGTTATCTCGCCGGCCACTCCATTACAGTGATATTCATATCATTAAGATAAGTTTGAGTTACCCGAGCGGTGTGCAGCCGAGCATTATCCTGCATAAAAACAAAATCGTCACCGATATATGGGGCAAACGGTACGACATTTTTTTCTAAAACTTCTCTGATATAGCGGTCTGCTGTCAGACTCCCTCAGTCAATCACTACCAAGTCTGTGCGAGCTCCCAAACAAATGCCCGCCCAAACCATTGTTGATCCACCACCGTATGCAACTGTAGTTTCAAAATTTGTCTGAATGTATCGTTCTCCTTTACGTCTGTATATTCTTTGCCTGCCGTCAATTCGATTTAAGATAATTCTGCACTCATCACTAAACAATATCTTACTCCATTGGTCCACGTTCCAAAGTCAATGTTCCGCTAAATATGGTGGTGTGTGTATTTTAAAAAATTAAAATAATTTAAAACATTCGCAATAATGCCGACGCAGTTGCTGAATTGCAGCAACAAAGTGACCTCTCTAAAGCTTTCCATAGTGTCAGTAGTGAAATTTCTGGCTAAACTGAGACTTTATAGTATAAAAAGTATTACACTAAACAAGAACAACCTTAGTGATAGGATTCAAAACACGTGCATAAAATAAACGATGTAAATTAGAAGGCTTAGCTATTTCATCAGGTGGGTGTCCCACAGGGTTCAATCAAGGGTCCCCCTTTGTTTTTTATCTATATTACTGATCTACATGATACAGTGAGACAAAGCTGATCATGTAGAAACCATAGTTGAATTGCAAAAAAGAGCTCAGTATAAGTTGTATCTCTAATATCACTGTATACTATAATTTTAAAATGAGATAAATTTTTCGTATATTTACACGTTTCCTCAATTGTTTTATAATTTATACCTAAATAGTTTTTTGAATAATTTATTATTCTTTTTACCAACCGCGAGTGTCGGTGCGACAGATGACTGTGATGTGATATTGACATTCTCTACAGACTCTTGCGTAGTTATGTCTAAATTACGCCCGAACTGAAGAAAAACTTCGAATGAGTGCATTTGAGACTTTATAGTTTCGTACCTTTACTTTTAGGGCCGTCATATATCTGACGGTACGCGACATTACCCTCAAACTATTATTGACATTTGGTGAAATAAATTCGAAATAGTTAATAGTGTCACCATCCTTTAGATTTTTGATACTTTCCAAATATTCTTTAAAAATGAATTTAAAAGCAACATGTTAAGGTACGGATTCCCACCGTGAAGCTTACTCGCGCTGGTTGATTTTTCTTATTATGGCTTTAAATATTTATTTATATATTGTTTTGTGATAACAGCTTGTATAAATGTAAGTACTTTTCACGTTCTAAACACAAAACACAGAACTAAATTATTCAACTATGCTTAACACCAACATTCCTTCCTGGCACAAATTATTCATTTTAAATTATTGTGTAATTTTATTCTTGAATGGTGTCACGATCACCTTGCTAGTAATTATTGTTCTATTCAATACTATCAACACTTGCAAGCCAGAAGCATTGACGTGAGGTATAAAAGAGGTTATTCCATCTACACAACGTGTCTAATTTGTATTATTTTTGTTAATGAAAATAATTATTTATATAAATGGTATTGTTAAATGTTTACTCAATCGTCTGTGATAATTTTGGTACCTGATATTGTTATTTAGTTAATAAAATTATACAAAATCACTGTTTCTTTGCTTTAAAAATACCCAGGTTTTTTTTATTTCAATTATTGCTTCAATAATTCTTTTTTTTATTATTTTAGAACAAAACGTAATTGTAATTTAAAGGTAGCTTTCCTTGTTGATACATGCTCGATCAACAATTTAAAAAAATATTTCGATTTCGACATAATTTAAGCTGAAATACATATGGTGTTTGTGAAAACACAAATTTGAATAAACACAATTATCGAGCATGTAGGAACGTGGATATTGGGCATAAGTAAATTAGTTTTCAATACTTTATTTACGCAATCTTCGATGTTATGAAATACGAAACAAAAAAAACGAGATATCGCCGCAAGAGATTGAAGAATAAAAAAGAGATAACGGAAGATAGAAGAGGAAGATGAAACGAAGCTTGGAACAAGACTGTAGAACAAACAGGTCAGCACAGGATATTTGGTAAGAGATCATACATAATATTAAAACCTTTTACTTCTTGATGATGCACTTTGATCTTTTTCAGGTGGCAGGAGAGACAGCGAAACAAATACATTTTGTGTTTGCCAATGGTTTAAATACCTTTAAAACGAAAATTTTATAGTCGATCTTGTGATCGGTCTTACGGTTGGTCGGTATACCAATCACTTTTCAAAAACAACATTCGTCTATAAAATTGGCTTGAAGACGAATCTGAGTCGAGTGTTTTTTTTAAAATGTGACCGATTATAATGTTGAAACTTAAAGATTTTGTATTTGCAGTTGAAGCTGACACAATTTGAATTTGAGTAGAGGGTTCAAGTATGAACATAATTTTTCAAAAGTCTGCATAAGTTCTGACCAAAAAGTTAATTTGCGGAGAACTTTTGCATCCGTTTCGATAACAACTGTAGCAGTAAGACCGCCTTGTGCTTTTAAAACGTTTATTGGATGTCATAAAACCCCTTAGAGTAATGTACCTTAATACCATAGGCCGGTTTTACTATATTATTTTATTTTATTGTTACAAACTATTCAGACTCCAAAATTACAATCAGAACAATTCCTAACGTAATACTACAATGACATGTCAACGATTACAATAGGATTTAGAAATGACAATATGCAAGAGATTCAGATAAAGTCAAATACCGAGAGCGATTGCTGAAACTTAAAAATCAATAACTTTGAAACTTGAAAATTAAAATTCTTCTAATCTAGCAATACTCATAAATGAACTCCAAAAATTCATCTATTAACTATAAAAAAATCTCATGCATTTGAGACCATTTGCAGAGCATTTCATTATTCGTAATTTTGTATTGCATCGCATCGATATTCTGCGCCTTATGAGCGTCACTGTCACTTCTTCCTTGGTGAAAACATAAAATCAGTCGTACGAGGAACAGACATAATGGATAAACAGATTTGTTTTTGGATTCGGATGGTCGATGCTCCCGATTTTGCATTACCTTCACTTTGGACCTTGATTTTTCTATTACAAATCGTTTAGATTTTGCTTAGTTCAGATGGTTAATCCTCGCGATGTTGCTTTGTACTATTCTATTACGAATTGTGGAAGAATATTTTACTTGGTTCCGCAAATGTTTTATAACCTCCAAGGCGGTTTAAAAGCACCGGGCTGCAAGTGCCCGCCTCCACGGCAGGCGTTTGTACTGGCGCTTTGTGTACGTAGGTCGGAGGGGCGCTACTGCTACCGGCGCGAGTCGGACGGGTTCACGCAGCACGAGTACCCCGCCGTCACCAACACCGACATGGACATATGCACCACGCCGCCGCACCCCGGCAGCGAGCCCAAGGTAACTAACTTTTTGCCCAATGAAAGTCCGTTCTATCGTTACGGTAGGAACGGTTTTGATAATAGGCTGACAGAATGCTTCAGTTGCCCTAGGCATTCTTGAAATCGGCGATGCCCAAAAAATTGACAGTTTTCAACAAGTGTAGTGTAAACAAATATGATGACATTTGGAACGTTTAGTCTCATCTACAAAATGCTGTATTGTAATGGTGGGGTGTATGGGCAGGTGCTTATTACTACTTCAGCTTACTAATCCTTTATGACCACAAATTTGTCGCAGAACAAATGCCGCTGCCGCTGCGGCAGATAGGTTCTAGGGTTGAACGTCGTGCAACTCAAATTGTCCGTGCTTTGCCCTGCCTCGGTCTCGACTTGTTGTTTGTTAACAGGAAGAAATAAATCCCCCGCTGCCGCCGATGCCGCCGCCGCCGCCGTCGCCGCCGCACTGGTGGGGCTCGCGCGCCACGCCGCCGCCGCCCGGCACCGACCCGCCCGACCAGCCGCCGCCGCCCGCGCCGCCCATAGCCGTGAGTGTGCCCTTAGCAGGAGATGATCTCCCGCCGCCTCCTGTCGTCTGTACTTGCTCGTGTTGTCCAGACCACCCACCAACTTCCATGGCCCCTCGCCCTCATCGTCGAATCTTGAGAGGGCACGGGCCGTTTTGGCTCCCTTTAAAGTTCTTTTCGTCATTTTTTCCAGTTGTCTTCTCCATTTTGATATTCTAACTTTTCTATAAAAGGGTTAATCGAGCGGAGCTGTCCTAAATAATATTGACATTGTTGGAACCAAGTTACTTATCGCGCGTTGTGAAAAGTTGTCACGACACTTTTTGATCAAAGGATCTTGCCGCCGCCTTTGATGTGTGTGCGCGTGAGCGGCGGGGGCGCCCGCGCTGTATGCTGTTTCGTGCTCTCGTGGCGCCCTCTGGTGTTTCGGTGTACAACAACAAATATTATTATTACTTAAAAAAAATAAAATTTTATTACAATTCCTTCACTAATTAATCGAAAGGAACTTCGTTCCATCCGGGTGTCCCTTGACACCTCTCAACTTTTTTTTGTTATAGTGTAACCTACCTTTCTTTCTTTTCAGCAAGAGACAAAGAAAGAGATAGGTGATGAACTCATGTCCTTCTACAACGACATAGCGGAGTTAGAGAAAACTTCCTCTGGACCTACGGAACCTAACTCTCCGGAAATCCCGCCACCGCCCCCTCCGCCCGAAATATCGGAGAGACCGAAGGAAAAAATTAAAGAGATACCTGTAGAAGAGAAGAGAGAAGTGCCGAAGGAGAAGCCCAAAGAAAAAGATAGCAAAGAGAAAGTTGAAAAAATTAAAAAGAAACAAAAGGTACCTACTGCAATAGTTTGAAAATATGTTGAAAACTGGTTAACATGTCTAACGTCAGTTAATAATGGGTTTGAATGAGAATGAATGAAAGGAGACTTATGAATGGAATCGATAAGGAGAATGGGAATGTTGGAAGGGGAGTCTTGTATCTAACATTCCCAAGGCGAACGTTCGTGGATCAAATCTAAGACATTTTGATTTAAGAATAAGTCAAAGTACCCTAAAACGACGTACTAGTAAGAAAGGTTTAATGTAATTGGAAGAAGCTAAAATCGTGGCAAGTAGAAGGCCGAGGTCTCTGCCTGCCCTTATGGGAGTGGCGTGATAGTATGTATGAAAGTAATATGTACAAGAGGCCTATGGTCCATCGGCTGACAATGATTGTGATGATATTTGAAAATACTCACTATTTAATACCTGCACTTATTATAAATAACTGCAGGTATTAAATAGTGAGTATAGGATAATAATGATAATGTTGATGATATATTTTTTGTGTACAGGTAAAACTGTCATCGTCCCTCGGCATGAAACAGAAGTCAGTGTCGAGTTTGGTCGCCAAGTGGCAGCAAGTCGCTGACGAGATCGACTCTGAGTGACTACTTAGACTACTGCCTACTGCTACTAACTTGCTACTACTGACTATGGACTACTCTAGACGTCGAACTTCCTTAATGTATAAGATCAACTGAAATTATTTATTTATTTATATGCTGTGAAAACATTACAAATGCATTCGTCCATTTCTGGCGTACAACATTACAGATAAAATAATTACACTTCATAAAAAAAATAAAATTGTGGAGGTATGTTTAAAAATATATTTAAAGGTGGTCAAATATAAATGTCGATGTTTTTTTATAAATGTCAATTGTTTTTAATAAACTTCCATTTGTTTTAAAAGTATAAAAATACTCTTTTATGGGGTTATCAAAACTACATAATTCTCGGGGCTTTTGAAAGATAGTGCATTTATAATCGGAATATGTGAGGGTTCTATTCCTACAGTAGGGTACGAATTGGTAGCCACCCTTACGCCCAAATATTGAAACGCAATTCAAATTTAAGTACGTTTCGAGTAAACTTATTCTGACAGATTATTTTCTATTGTAAACCGTGAGTTGACTCGAGATGTACTTATATTTCATTAACGCTTGAGTATTTAAATAGAAGTAATTATTTCAGTTAATGTTCGATGATAGATTCCAGCCCGTGACTACTTACAAAGACTATCGGTTATAGTAGCATGGGTATCAGTGTATATTTATTTTATTGTAAATAATAGTTATAATTTTGTACTTCGATGTAAATGAATTGAAATTAATTATAATTAAATGTAACAACAAATATTTTCTTTTGTCTCCTCCATATTTTCTACCTGTCCCGGTCTATAGTGAAATCTTGTAAATTAATTTGATGTTCCGGTTGTCAATGGATCTGATGCTGCAGCTGGGAGGTGGCCAGAGATCTCCGCAATGACACGACACAATCCTATCGAGTGTGTGGTACTTTGATTTGTCTAGACGAGTGTTTTGCTCCTAGATAATTTATCACAATAAGTTTGATATAATTTTTTTATTTTAATATACTTGTAATTTATAGAAATAACTGATAAAGCATATAACTCATTTGAAGATGAGTGGTGGTTTATTATCTTATCGAGCTCGAATGGTTTCATAACCTCAAGACGAGCAATGTGCAATAATGCAATGGAGGGACCGGCGAGTTCTCTGAGATCACGGTGTCTTTCAATATTTATCAAGGTATCAAGTTAGCTTTACGTAAATTGTATTACATTAGACCGATTGAACCGATGACATTTTTTGTCTATTTAAATGTCTAGATGTTTTAATTTATCTATTGGACCTAACAACACAGACAATATAATCGATATACGTTAATCTATAGTTTGTTCATTTTATTGAAAGAATAAACGTAAACAAAGGATTTTCAAGAATGATTCATTAATTATTTTTCTGTCGTTTCGATGGCTTGTCTAAAAGCTACCTAGTTAAAAGAGCCGATGACGCGCACCTTAAACCACGTATACCGAAGACAAAGCGGGTGATTGAGAGTCACTGGATACAGGCGACTCAAAACTGCGGTATTAGGAAGTATTTATGAGGGGCCGGCAGCTTGGTCTAATGTTGATGACAGGTAAGTTTTTGAGTGGAAAATAAACCGGTTGGTAAGGAGTAAGTACTTATCTATATTGGTTGAATATTCTAAGAATATTTAAACTCGAATGATCTCGAATGTGATTAGTACAAATGATATTCAATCAAGATTACGTAAATCCGTCTGGTAACGAGTCTAGACTAGACGGATTTGCGTCGGTCTAGACTGCGTCGCTTTAACTAAAGCTCTTCGGATTGATAGGGGGGACGCAAGTTTATTTTCTTCATAACAATTAAAGTCATATTACCGGAAAAGTCTTGACAAATGGAAATATTAAATAGACAAAAGACAACTGAACAGATGGGTGCAGAGTAGAATACTCGTAGATAATATGGATGATACATGTAAAAGTGATGATAAAGTGAGGTATGGTCCAGTGGTTAGATTACGTGGCTAAGTCCTGGGTTTCGATGCCTGGATCAGGCTATGAAATTTTTTTTTATCGACTACAAGTTCGCCCTTGACTGCTATCACACCTGATGTTAAGTGATGATGCAGTCTAAGACGTAAGCGGGCTAACTTGTTAGGAGTGGGACGAAAATCCACACCCCTTTCGGTTTCTACACGACATCGTACCGGAACGCTAAATCGCTTGGCGATACGTCTTTGTCGGTAGCGTGGTAACTAGCCACGGCGATAGCCTCCCACCAGCCAGACCAAGACAAATTAAGAAGAATCTCAATCTGCCCCGCCGGGAATCGAACCCAGAACCTCCGTCATATAAATCCACCGCGCATTCCACTGCGCCACAGAGGTCGTCAAATGTATTTTTATTTTCAATTAACTCTCTGCACAGTATTGGGAAGTTGGTGGTGTTACACCTCCATGCTTCGTAGAGCACGTTAAGTTGATCCTTATCTCCCTCCAGTCGTGTCGGAGCACAGTTTTATCAGACGAAAATATAGAAAGTGCTGGTGAAAAATGAAATCTTAATAAACTTGACACATTAATCTTGAAAACTGCTAAAACGATTTTGATGATTTTTATAAGAAAAATATGTTGGTACCTTGGAAAGAATACCTTTTTGTTCGAAGATTATTCTTCAATTCGATTAAATCAAGTGTGGGATTTTAATTGCTTTTGAATAGATACCTATTCAATGTGGTCACTAAGTGGTTAGTAAATGCTCGTATTAGGTAAATGTAGGTCACAGCACTAACACGCTATGCCTAAGTACGTATCAACCTACAGGAAGACTAAGTAGGTTCCTAAGCACTAACATAACAAGCTTGATACAGTCGGGCAATAATGTTATCAGAACGTGTGACATAATCTCGGTAAACCCATCTAAGTCCTCTAGGAGTACGTACGCGGGTATAGCCGGCTGACCTCAATTTGCAAAACAACGCTTGTTTGTAGCTATAGCAGAAATCGCTGTTCCCGTCTATACAGTAGGTAGTCGTAGTACGAGGTTGTACAGTCGTAGCTTAGCCTTATCTATTCACTAAAGGGCCCGACCTCTCTACAAATAACCCTTTTTTCTATACAGGGAGAGAGGCGTCATAAAATGGAGCTTGGAGAGCCTAACCCACCACGCTTGAAGGCAGGGTGGTGGGCTTAGGGTAATAATGTTTAATAACGATTACTATTACCTGGATATTGATGAGAATGAAACGGCTAACTTAAAGGAACATAAACTTAATAGGTAAACTCTTATTCAATTAAACCGACCCAGGCCTCATGCCCCGTAGGTACACAGATTAATCACTGGGAGATACAACAAGACAACAAGTACAGATGAACGTGGGTGACGCATACGGCATGACGTCAGCAACTTTACAGTCCAGGGAGTCCAGTTCAGTTTGAGTCTATTTTAGAATGTCAAAAGTGTATTTGAGTAAGGGACGCAGCTATTGAAGGCACGGATCTTGGTACCACCTGGTAAAATACTTACTATCCTTACTATACACACAGCTGATGTTAAGTGAAGATGCAATCTAAGGTGGAAGCGGGCTAACTTGTTAGGAGTAGGATGAAAATCCACATCCCTTTCGGTTTCTACAAGACATCGTGCCAGAACGTTAAATCGCTTGGCGGTAGGTACGTCTTCGTCGGTAGGGTGGTAACTAGCCACGGCGAAAGCTTCCCACCAGCCAGACCAAGACAAATTAAGAAATATCTCAATCTGCCGCGTCGGGAATCGAACCTAGAACCTCCGTCTTATAAATCCACCGCGCATACCACTGCGCCACGGAGGCCGTCATAGACGGATGCTTGTTACCTACTCTTTCACGCAAAAGCTACTGAATGGATTTTGATGAAATAAATATGTTCTTATTCTTATTAGTTTTAGTTCACATCAGGTGAGATCGTACACAAGCGTTAACTTGTCTACAAATAAATAACACTCGAAAACAACTGAAGCTCCGTAAACTCGCGCTAAGAGCTGAGAGAGCTTATTGGCTTTTACGGTTCAACGCTTAAAGAAACCCCTCCGTAAGTTCATGCATTTATTTTCTATAATATTCTTATCAACATTGTTGCATCTACGATAAACGTAAATTGTGATATTCCTAACCTGTATGCTATACGGTAAGTCCTTCCTTTTTTACTATTAGAATTTAAGTCTCAATTAAAGAAAATTATTATTTATTTTTAATCGGATAAAGCCTTAGCTAAACGAGCAATTAGGTGGTTTATTTTTATGACAATGTTTTTTTTAAAAGTTAAGTAATAAATACTCGTAAATAAATATTATAGGACAATACAAATCGCTATATAGCCCCAAAGCAGGTAAGCGTAGGTAGCTTGTATTATGTGCACTATGATAACCTACGAATATTTTCATATTACACATAAATACTTATAATAATTTTATAAACACCTAGACGCTGAAAAACATGCTCATCACACAAACATTTTTCCAGACGTAGGAATTGACAGAAGCAGGGTCACTAGTCACTTCGCCATTAGGACAATAGTAGTAGCAGACCAACCTACGACAGGATCAAATTTCAAATTTATAAATCGCCAAGCTGTACCGAAACTATCACTGGGGGATTTTCAACTTTATGGGCAATCTACATTAGTCTATGACACTGTTGTGACAAAGACGAATCGATCTCTATGAAAGTATCAAAATCGGTCCATTTTCGGAACCGCTCCATTATCAATGTCGGGTTAATTGATGTCCCACAGCTGGGTCTACCACTACTATAGAACAGAGCGTCGGCCATCGTGGCGCAATGGATTTATAAGGCAGAGGTTCTGAGTTCGATTCTCGGCTGGGCTAATTAAGATTTTCTAAATTGATCCAGGTCTGGCTTCGGCCACCCTACCGGTAAAGACATATTCATCATTATCAGCCTATTTAAGGCCCACTACAGGACCAGGCCTCCCTCCTTATAGGAGAGGGGATATGGAGCGTACACCCACCACGCTGCTCCAATGCGGGTTGGCGGGCTTAAGGTGATAATGTTTCATTTGTTAACGATCACTATCACATGTTGATGATAGTAACCGGGACCGACGGCTTAACGTGCTCTCCGAGGCACAGGGGTGTAACACCGCCAACTTCCAGACTCCGGGCTTGGAAAGTACGGAACATTTCATAGAAGAATGAAAAAGCTCAGAATTATTTCGTGACCCGACCCAAGAATCGAACCCAGGACCTCGTGATCGAAGCCAAATAGGCTAACCACTAGACCAACGAGGCAGTCATAGACATATTGCACGTACGTAAAAATGTCAAAAAGGCAATAAGATTCTACTCCGAAAAACATCGAGTTACTGAATAACCCAACTGATTTTAAGCGCAATTAATGTTATTGTCGATATAGTAGAGTACTAGAATAGCCTATTATAAATACATTCAGAATAGCATACTATAATAGCAAATTGAGATTCAAAACTAAGAATGGCATCCCGGGACTTCCAATTGGACACAAACTGTACATTTCCAGTTATAGAACGGGTAAAAATTGCACTAGAACGATCGATAAATATTTTTACAAACCTTGTCATACAAGGCTTATAAAAATATTTAGTACTAAAAGAGGTGGCAAATAAAATATCAAATAAAATACTCGTACGTAAAGAGCTCTGTGGGAGCTTTAGGAAAACAGTTTTCCGACGAAGAGCTTTTCCTAGAATCACAAGTTTATTGGTGAAATAAAGTTTTCATTTCTCTTCGATACATTTACATGAACTGCTTGCTTGGTCCAATCACGCAGTTCTGTGTTCGACTCCAGGGACAAGCTAAAAAATATTCAGTTTTATTTCTCAACATCTTAGTAACATCCCCCTGATACTGGATGCGAGTTACATCTCCGTGTCTCGGAGAGCACGTGAAACAGTCGGTTGCAACTATCATCATTAACAGAGGCAATGTTCGTCAAAGACATATTAATCCCTAACTCATCAAACCTTAATTGAAACAGCAGGAAGGATCCACTTTTGTTATAAAAAATAGAATAGATACTAGATGAACTTTTAGAAAGAAAAGTAACACCTGCAGGTGGGTCATTAAAATTAGACTATTGCTGATGATGATGACACAATCATAATAAACTGATAAAGCACTCGTACTTTTATCGGTTAGTACCAAAGTTAACGAAGTGTGGCTTCATTTCAGCGGACGGCGTAGCAAAAGCTGAAAGCCTTCAGTTGCCCTACGACGCTCGACCGAGGCGGACGTGTCGACGAGCCTGCTCCGCCGCCGACCGGCGTCGATGTACTGGATTATTTGCTTCGTCGATCTCGCACGTGATTGTGTTTCGGATATCGTTTCGCAGGAATTGTTTTTCGCGATTTTTCCCAACGCTTTTCCTCTTGGACGATACAAAACTGTGAATGTTGATGACTCTGTAACGAAGTCTGTGGAATTAGATTATCGATTGATATCGGTTATGATGGTAAGTTAACAAATACTAAATTTTATTTTCCTTAACAGCCTTACAAAATTTGAGTGATGATATATTTTTTAAAATAGTTAATATGATTTACTAATAGAAAGTTACAAATAAATTTACAGACAGTATTTTCTAATTCAAATTTAACGGTTTCGTTATTTTATTATACTACCCACAACTCTTACTACTACTAGCATAATTTTGTTTTATTAAATTCTACTGATTCGACGGGCATCAAAATATTTTCGGAATGGGTATCAGGAATATCTCCTTTCAAAAATTTCGTGGTTTGGAAAATGGTTTAATTAAAAATATATTGGGTAGTTTGCTATTGGTTTGGGCGGCTTACGGTAGGTATTTCTTGTCGCTATTGTATGTCATGTTCAACAATCAGTCTTATATTCATTTACCTATTTAATTTACACCAATTATTACTGAATTATATACCTATACATATTCCTCGTGAGTTGTTCTGTTCTTGCACAGAAGCGCATCGAAATTAGACAAGCAGTTTTAAGTTATATAGCGTTTAGACAGAGAAACAGAGCCGGAAATAAAATTAAATAGAGATGGCGGGTGCCCATGATTTCACCCATGTATTTATTTTCTATTTACGTGGGAATATCAGTACAAATAAGCATATGCCGTTCCTTATAAGTCTAGTTATCATACACAGAAATTTATAACCCGATTGGTACTTTTAGAGACTAGCCGGCACAAATAAATACACATAACATAAAATTATAGATTGATTTTTTCGATGTTAGTGGGTACTATATACTTTAATTTCCATTTAATGTAAGGCTTTTTGAAATAACAGACAAACACTTTAATATTATTATGTGTTTGTATAGATACTCGTTTGTCTATTGATAAAGCCTGGCAGCGGAAACTTTTGCTTCTGAGAGATTTTATAAGTTCACAGTTACCTCGACTCCTTAACCTTCTTCTTGTATCACAATTCTGAGGCTTTGTTTGGACGGACCCGGCACATGGAGCTAAGTTATAATCATGTTCTGATGTTCGATACTAATTTGTTATACCTACTTGCGTATCTTTGGTGACAGTACAATAGTACCCATTGTAGAAAGGAGCTGGTATTCTAAACTTGGAAAGCGATCATAGAAGCTGTTAGAATCCATAGTTTGGGCTCATAATTAATATATGTATTGGCGTTTTTTGTGTTACATAAGGGTATTTATATCACAGCTTGCTTGGTAAAACATATTACACTATACTAAAGTCAAACTCGATTGAGAATGCTTGTCAACAAACAAATTTAAAATGAAGGTAGAAAATGCAACACATTTTATGCCTAATAAATTTAAAATTATGTTTAAAATCTTATTTAAAAAATATTGAATATATTAATTAGTTTTAAGGTTACTAATCTAATTTATTGTCATGAATTCGTCATTAACAAGTAAAAAAATTATATGTAAAATGACTATACTAAAGCCAAACTCGATGAAGAATGCTTGTCAACAAAAAAATTAAAAATGAAGGTAGAAATCACTAGTCATTTTACACCTAATTTTTTTAGTAAACTTGTTAATAACGAATTCATGACAATAAATTAGATTTGTAAGCTTAAAACTAATTAATATATTCAATGTCTTTTAAATAAGATTTTATAAAAAAACAAAACATAACATTACATTTATTAGGCATAAAATGTGTTGCATTTTCTTCCTTCATTTTAATTTTGTTTGTTGACAAGCATTCTCAATCGAGTTTGGCTTTAGTATAGAGCGTAGTTCTGGTTCCCGTGGGAATTTCGGGATAAAATGTGGCCTGGGTTATACTGATATGTAAGCTATGTTATTGTGAAGTTTAATCAAAATCATTTAGTAGTTTTAGCATGAAAGATTAACATCCATCCATTTATACATACAAACTTTCGCCTGTATAAAATTAGTAAGGATTTCTTTGAAAACACACCAAAGAGTCTTATTAAGGTCGACGTATGAATATTTCGCGGTGTAACGGTTTGAAAGGACTTATTTAAACTTGTAAGCCCATTAAATGTCAAGCATTCTCAAGCAGTTAGCATTTAAGTAAGCAACTTTTTAATGCAGTACACAAGAAATATATTAGTAGTAGTATTAAACTTAACTTTTTTAATAATATAGAAAGTATACGCGATAGTTTATTCTACTACACTAATATTATAGAAAAGAAAGTTTGTGTGTATGTGTGTTTACGTTTGTTTACTTTTGACCAATTTGGAAAATAAATAAGGCATTTTTCAAATAAATAAATATTATAGGACAAATACACACTTCGCTATATAGTGTATAGTATATATAGTATAGCCCCAAAGTAAGCTTAGGTAGCTTGTGTTATGGGTACTATGATAACTGATGAATATTTTTATATATATTATATATAAATACGTATAAATATAGATAAACACCCAGAAACTGGAAAACATCCATACTTATCACACAAACATTTTTCAGGCGTGGGAATCGAACCCACTCGGCTGTTAAAAGAGAACGATAAAGTCGAGAGCGGTAACTATGCTGGTAAAATCGCGAGGCGAAGTTAGTTTGCTATAAACTAAGCTAATACTTCGTTGGATTTTCGTTAGTTTAATGAATAGGATGGTGACTTCGATTGGTTGGACGAGGAATAATTGTTAGTTTTCAGTCAATTCTATTCGGCAAGTTGTGTTACAACCCTGTGATTCGGAGAGCACGTTAAGCCATCGGCCAAGATCCCAATTATAAACATCTGATCGTTAATGAGTTAAATATTATCACCCTAAGCCCGCCAACCTGCATAGGAGTAGCGTGGTGGGTCTAAGCTCCATCTACTTTCCTACAAGGAGAGGAGGCCTGGCTTTCTAATGGGCCGTCAATAGGCTGATAACGATGAAGCTGAGAATCAAACCCATGACCTCGCAAAGCTATCCAAACAGCCACATCGTGTACTCTCACACAGCATTAAGCAAGAGTGTATATTTTTATTACAAACTAAGCCTAGTGTACCGAGCCTGAGCGCATTTATCCTTTCTAAGTAACGTACAGTACCGGAGGCTCATAAATTCATTAGGAACAAAAAATGTGCGCAGAATGGCCATTTCGCAATTTCACCGGTTTACCGAAATACAAATATACTAATATTTATTTAGTACGTTTTGGAGTGTCTTTTATGCTTGTTTTTGCATGAAATAATCTAGATATTAAAATTATATTTGACAGATTATATAAATGTTTACTGAAAAATTTAGCTGAAGCTCCTGAAAGCAGGCTGAAATAAATATATTAATTCGTTCTCTTCGTAGAAATCTTAACAACGATATTAGGGGTTCTACGATTGTATTTTATAGATTCGCGTGTAATTACTGTGGGTAGCTATAGTTTAGTGTTACATATTCCTCATGAATCTGGCTATTATATATTATCTACATTACATAATTTATATAATCCGACTAATAGTTCTAGGAATTAACACGTTTGAAGAAACACCAGAATCTCTTCTCTGCTCTAAGTGACAAAACGATCGGTGACAACTCTTAAAGAATGGGGATAGATTCTTGTACCTAATATACTAGAACCTTAAAGAAGGTGGCTAGATTTCTTGATAACATTATAAAGGAGAAGGAGGAAAATAAACATAAGAGAAAGGAACCGTGCAAAAAGAAAAACCAAAGGGCTTTGGCCGGTAAGAGAACGGCACTCATCATCCCGCCAGGGTGTTTATGAGATTTACTCTACCGAGGGAAAAAATAAACTCTTCCGTTTATAAGAATACAATAAAATATTAGAAAGATTTTTGATTTTTGTTGCCGTTATTTGCAAGGTATCTATGAAGTCAAAAGTTATCTAAGTTGTAAAGTAAAAGAATACAAAATAACCTTGTTATGTTGGGTGTTCAAGCGATTTTAATACAACTTTAGATATTACCTACATTTTTGTTGATCTTACGAAATAATAAGATCATGTTTTCATAAATTCATTAGTAGGTAAGAATTTGTCGCGTTTTCCTGTTTTGGAAACTCTTGGACAAATATTACGACGGAATTAGCAATAAAACTTTGTGAATAATTCATGCTGTGTATTTTTGTTTGTATATTTTTTTATTATGTTGCTTAACTTTGGAATCATGTTATTATCAGATCAATTACGAGCTGTTAAATATATTAATACATAATTCAATATGACATATTTTGCTCTTAAAAATAAGCTTACAACTTTCTTTTTGTTCATAACATGTTGTTAGCCCATAACTGCAACACCTGATGGTAAACGATCATACAATGAAAGATGGAAGCGGGCTAACTTGTTAGGATGAAATTCAACCTGCCCCTTTCGGTTTCCACACGACACCGTACCGGAACGCTAAACCTCTTGGCGGCACGTTTTAGTTGGTAGAGTAACTAGACACGGCCGAAGTCTCCCACCAGCCAGACCAGCCCAGCCGAGATTCGAACCCAGGACCTCCATATTATAAATCCGCTCCACTGCGCCGCGGAGGCCGTCACTGCAAACGTATTTGCATGGCAAAAAATATTCTAAAAGTTATAATAGTAAAAGTAGCAAAGGGCACGTCGCAGGGCCCCCGGGCATCGGGCGGTATAGGTATCATAAAAATCCAATACATTTAAACCAATCTGTTTAATATTAGCCGCGGCGTCCCGGAGGAAATCATAGTTTATAATGCGATTCCACTGATACAGATTAGATAGCCAACAAATAACGATCCTATCTCTACTTTCTTAGGCGCGGTGCGGATATTAAAATTGAATTTTAAAAATCATTATAATTCTTGTGAGCCTATATTAATAGACTCGTTTCTTTGGTTTTAGGAGAGGTGATTTGGAACTCTAAGTTTCAAATTCCCTCCCCTAAAACCTTCCGCTGCATTTTAATGCAGGTTGTCCCGCTTAAATAGATAGGCATTATCAGTACTACAGGACGCACCGCGGTTTCAACCGCGTCGTTTTCTGTCCCGTAAGAATTTTGAAATAAAATGTGGCCTATGTGATATTCTGATATGTAAGCTATATTATTGTAAATTTTCATCAAAATCGATTCAGTAGTTTTTGTGTGGAACAGTAACAAAAAAAAGACGTGTGTCACTCGGAGACTGTCGCGGTAAAGCTATTGAAAAATTGCGTAACCGACGGGATTCGATCCCGCGTTTCTGTGACAATTCGGGCACTTAGAGCGCCTTGCCGCTAGGCCACGCTCCCACTGACGTCGGTGCCCAAATTATGCTTTTTATATTATGTTTTTGATATCCAGCGTTAGTGTTAGGTTTTTTCGTTACGGAATTTCTGAATTCAGTCTCCACGCTCAAGGCCCGCGATAGAAGCTATACAATAGCTTAATAACCATACATTCATACATACAAACTTTCATCTTCATAATATTAGTAAGGATTAACGGTTCTCGACAGCGCCGGGCCTTCCTCCTCATAGGAAACGCTGCTATAATGCAGGTTAGCGGGCATAGGGTGATGATGTTTTATTTATTAACGATCACTATTAGATGTTGAATATAGTGACTCGGACCGAGGCACCAGGGTGTAACACTACCAACTTCCCGACTCCAGGCTTAATTAAATTTAACTTCGGAAACCACGACGTCACAAAAAGTTCTATTATTCTTCTTTTAAAAAAGCTTTTTTTTAGTTTTTTAATATGACCAAAATTTCTTCCTTCTTTTTCTCTACAATATAATATCCTAAAACTATTTGAAGAGGGTACAAATATCCAAGTCCAAACGACGGGGGTCGAACCTAGATCTCTCGGGTTTAACTCGGCTGTGTAACCGTAGCGAAGCCTTTTTTTCACCTGCCCGTAGACCTTAATCTTAACCGAACCTCATAAATTAAGTTGATGATATATCAGCCGGTAAGCTCGGGGCCCCGGGCACCGGCGGAATATCTTAGCCTAAAATATTTTAAGCACGTGAGTCTTATCGCAATTCTTTCTTATTCTTTACCCCTACAACTTCAAACATGTCCGTAAATTTTTGTTTCAGTGGATTTATTGCGCGCGGAATTTATTGCCTCGTTTGTGTATTCCGTTTATTGGCTCTTTTATAGCCCGTATAAGGGACGGGTTATGATGGTTTTTAAATGTCTTTTTTGGAGTTTACTGCTTAAAGATCGATATTCTTATATTAACACAACAACACTATTTGCAAATACACAGAGTAAGTATAATATGGCAACCCGCATTTGTTGAGGGATTAAAAACAAAAATAAATTTCGTTTTATGGAGCAAAAAGAGCAGTTTCCGAGGCGTGATCACGCAAATAAAAAGTATTTTACGATAGTTCTCTCGCCACCTCGGAGGATGTCCGTAGATCAGATATTTTTTTTGTTTCAGTAGATTTATAGCTGGCACAATTTATCGGCGGGTGTCGGCAGTACGGTGAATACATAATGAAGTTACCGTCTTACAATTTATTCAATAAATTGCCCGCCTTCGAAAGAGTGAAAGAGTAGAAACTTCATTTAAACTAGACATGAATTTTTTACATTATTCACATCTGTTCTGCTGAAACAGCTGAAGTTTTTGTCTTACTGTAAATGTATGTCAGAATTTTATTCCTTATGAGATCCTTTTTATGTGCACGATATTTTTAAACGGCATCAAATTTCTTTTTTCTCATATTCGAGATCACGTTATTTTCATAAACGATAATTAAAATAAGATAAAAATGTAACCTAAGAACCTGTAAAGATAAATTACCACCCATCGCTAACCGTATACATCGCATACGTACGAGTATTTAATGGAAAAGCACCGAATATTTTAACAAGCTAACAGTCTTTATATATGTTATACAGTGTAAACAATATGTAATTGCGTGTAGGCGGCAGCTTGCTCTCGGTAACGGCTGTCAAATAAAACTGTATTAAATAAATAGTAGGGAAAAATTCCCGGGATAAAGGTGGATATTGTCCCTCCCACGCGATAGCGGTTGCGCGAGGTTGTTGGAGATTAGATTGGAATACCTTCAGCATAATGTAGTATCAACCACAAGCTGCTGCCTTAAACTAAGCCAAGCTAAAGGTTGTGGTGTAAAGGTTTGAAGTTTAAAGATATACTTATCAAAATAATTAAAGCTGAAAGCTGGTAGTTGCAAACAATATTTAAAATTTACTTTTTCATTTTATTTTTGTTCAACACAAGAACACAACAATACATTACAAGTTAGCCCTTGACTGCAATAACACCTGATGGTTAGTGATGATGGAAGCGGGCTAACTTGTTGGTAGTAAAATAAAATCCGTACCGGAACGTTAAATTTGTTGGCCGAAGCTCCTAGCAACCAGACCTGGACCGATTTAGAAAATGTTAAGCCAGGAATCGAACCTAGGATCTTTATCTTATAAATCCGCTGCGTATACCACTGCGCCATGGAGGCCGTCATGAACTACGAATAAGTACTAAGCAGAATACTGTTATAGCTTTTAGTAATAGGTCTACGCTTTGTCATTTCTTATATTAACTTGTATACGTTTTTTTATTTATTGAAATATAATTGTACCATATCACTAAGTTAAGGTGTACTTATCTCTGATAAGTACCTAAGTATATATAAACTTGAAATGTAAAACTATGAGAGTTAAAATCTCTCCTAACTCCTAGCTAACGGCCTTCGTGACACAGCGGTTTTTGCGGTGGTGATTATTATACAACGGAAATCCTGTGTTCGACTCTCGGTTGGGCTGATTTAGATTTTATACAGCTAGTTATCACCCTGCTAGCAAAGACGCCAAGAGATTTAGATTATGCGTGATTGCGATCAAGAGCTAACCTGTAGTGCAGTGATTCTCAACCTTTTTTTGTTGCGGCACATATTTAACGATTTTAAAATTTGGCGGCACACAAAGAAAAAGATAAAAATTATTTATTTACTACAACACACTGCATAAATAGTTTATGACAAAAATTTTAAATACACCCAGACCCAGCTTTGCATCGCTAATGCGTTCGTGAAAAATGCGACGCAAAATGAATCACAAATTTGGTTTAAAACACGGATAAAGTCAGTCATTCCATTTTTTTTTTGAGAAAGGCAGTCTATAAAAAATGAAACACTGAAAAAAACGCGTTGCAAAGCAAATAATAAAATAATTTATTTTTTTTGTGGATTTAAATATATATATTCATGTCAAAAATATTTTTCTTTTTAAATGATATAATTTAATAATATTAACATTATTATATATTTGCAAAATTTAGCGGCACACTTTTGAAATTTGGCGGCACACAAAAGTGCCGCGGCACAGTGGTTGAGAATCACTGCTGTAGTGAATAGAAAAAGGTCCAGAATATATTTGGACAATATTATAGACGCCGTTTAAAATTTAGCTATCATTCGTTGGTAAGTCACAGACACTCATGGTGGTTACGTAAGGTTCTTCCGCGGGCGGCGCGAATACCATCGATTTTCTATTTCAAGGAACGCCTATACGTATCGTGCCATATATAGTTCGGTTCACCATGACACCGTGTCATTATCTATGTTATTTGTGGAATATTGTTTTGGATACCTGTATACCACGGCCTATTTATTAGTACCTCGTAGCTAGGGGAACGCCCAGCCTTGTGTATTTAATTATGTATTCTATTGATTAAGCTACGATATTAAAAACGTGTTCCTGTTCCTGGACCTTCAAGACGTTTAAAGATAGGGCAGCTCAAGAGTACATCGACGAACTCATATGAAAGGATTAATGAGAGTGGAAGAAGCTAAGGAAGTATGCAAGGACCGTGGCAAACGGAAGGAAACGGTCTCTGTCTACCCCTATGGGAATGAGGTGTAATATTATATATGTATGTAAATGGGATGTTATAAGTTTGTTTTGTCTCTCTGTGTGAAACGAATCAATGAATTTCAATGCCGTTTATTGTTTGAGAAACGATGTGATATATACTAAAGCCAAACTTGATTGAGAATGCTTAACAACAAACAAATTAAAAATGGAGGTAGAAATCACTAGTCATTTCACACCTATTTTTTTTAATTAACTTGCTAAAGACGAATTCACGACATTAAATAAGATTTTTAAAATAACAAAACACAATTTTAAATTTATTAGGCATAAAATGTGTTGCGTTTTCTACCTCCATTTTAAATTTGTTTGTTGACAAGCATTCTCAATCGAGTTTGGCTTTAGTATAGTTAGCCACTACATTCAAAGATATATAACATTTTCTGTTACAAGGATTTCTGACATTAAAGTTATATTATTTTGTCATTCTGGCTGAATTCCTAAGTAATAACTAAAGTAAAGAGTTCGAAAGGAAGAAGAAGAGAAGTGAGTTGTTTAAATAATTTTTCCATGTCAAAGTCATGTCTATAGTATGATAAATAACATAACCAAGCCTAAGTAGTTATTTTTATCAAACAAGACAGCTTTCAGTATTTTTCTGCTAAGCCTTATCACGTGCCGTCCGGAATAAAAGGTTTTTTCAGGAATCTGGAATAAATCCGTGACAAGTCCCGATGTATTAGCGAATATCGACGTGGCCCTTCGTGGAAAATATGCCTTAGAAAAATTATATCTACTTTATTTTGTCCAATTTATCCGCAGGGAAGGTACTTCGATATGTCATTATATCGGAATCAAGAGCAACTTTGTAGGATATTACAAATAATGAAAAATAAATAATGAATTATAAATAAATTGGATTTTCATAAAATAAACCAGGTCAGAACATTTTTTGAAAATGTAAATGTAAACCCAGGAACTCTCGCTATGTATGACAAATCAAGGCTTAATGTTGTAGCTGTTCTAATTTAGGACGACGGTATTTCTATAGAGATATAAGGCGTAATTACAAACACGTTTGTGTAATCAAAAGGGACGCCAGTATACTAAGGTAAACGTCCCAATAGTCGTCAGTTTCTGAACTTCGCTACCTTTGCAGGCTTGCCAGATTACTACTAGTCATAGTAGAGAAAAACTAATTACATGACAAGAGAGCAAATTTAATTAATTTTTTAGAAATATAATTTTGGTATTAATTAGTTAATATAATGTAACTAAATATTTAAAAAATTTTCAAAATGAGCGATTTGTACCAGTATCCGCCAGGTTTGTCCTAATTATCGTCAAAATGTCCCAGAACTCGTCAATTTTGAAAAAGAATTTGAACTTTATTGACTTAGACATAAAGTTCATTTTATTAATTATTTTTTTTTAGTTCAATATATATGATATGATTGTTTTGATACTCCAGCTTTGAAAATCTGTAGTCATAATGGGGGAATAGTATGCAGTCGATCTGGTGGTACTTGTTAATGGTAAATTGCCGAGCACCGTGTCTTGCCAATCGATCGAACTATAACCAAATCCTACAGAGATTTTGCAATGTGACGTACTAGTTATGGGAAGAGACAAAATCAAACATAATATGATTGACTGTGAGTTGTTATGTTTCATCGAGTTCGATGCTAATTTGTTTGTGAAGCATTTGTTATAGGCAACATTATTTGGTCTCGTTCCCATCCGTTCAGAACGCACAATAAGAAACTGCCCTCCGAAACATAGTTATTAAACTAAAATCAGCGACCGACTCGAACCTAAACGTGAACATGTGTGACCAAGCGTGGAACACGGCATGTAACAAAAAGATCCAAATGCAGGACACTTGAACAAAACTTTTAACTCTGCCTCCAAATCCTACAAAAGTACTATTGCCAGGTGCAAGTTCATCAACGAATTGGTCAGAGGTTGCTTAAAATGCCACCTGGATCTCGTGCTTTTTGGTCTCTTTCCAAAGCTATTCAAGGCAACTTCTGCCGTTCTTCTTTTCCATCACTCTGCAAATTAGACGATACACTGGCCTATTCTGCTAAAGAGGAAGCAGAAATTCTTGATACTCTCTTTGACAATAATTCTACGCTTGATGATCGGGGAAATACACCGCCTACCATCCCGCGGTGTAATAGCCCTTTTGCGTGACATACTTTTCACCCAGCGTGAAGTGCACAAAGCGCTTTTGTCCCTAGACATCAACAAGGCAAGTGGGTCGGATGGTATCCCAGCGGTTGTGTTGAGAACTTGTGCACCAGAGCAGACTCCAGTCCTGACACGTCTGTTTCAACTATCCTACTCCTCCAGTACTGTTTCGACTACTTAGAAGACTGCCTTGGTACACTTAGTACCCAAAAAGGCGATAAGTCAATTCCACCCAACTATAGGCCTATTTCTATAAACTCCCTGCACTCCAAAGTGATGGAACAAATTATCAACTTCTTGGGTACCTAGAAGAACGTCAACTCCTCAGCGATTCTCAATATGGCTTTCGCCATGGCCGATCATCTGGCGACCTCCTAGTTTACCTCACTCACCGTTGGGCACAAGCTTTAGAGAGTAAAGGAGAAGCTCGCGCGGTGAGCTTAGATATTGCGAAGAAGTTTGATCGAGTATGGCATAAGGCACTTCTGCCTAAACTAACTTCTTATGGACCCCCGGAGAAGCTATGCGATTGGATCGCCAACTTTCTAAATGAACGGAGCATTAAATTCGTAGTCGACGGTTTGTGCTCCCTTCCCAAATCTATTAACATTGGTGTTATACAAGGTTCAGTGTTGTCGTCCACGTTATTCATACTCCACATAAATGACATGATTTCCAGCAACAACATGCGTTGCTATACGAATGATAGCACGGGCGACGCCCTTTACAATGATCGCGTACAGCTTTCTCTTAAACAGCTGGAGGAGTGTAGGTCCAGACTTGTGTCTGAAATTGAGACTTCCCTGAATCATCGTTACTTTCAGCCTCAACATAGGCTCTTGCCTATGGTGGATGGTCGGAAAACGGTTGTCTTTAACCCCAGAAAAGACGGAGGCAGTAGTGTTCAGCGGCAGACGGAAACTGGACCCAATAAGATTTATTGTTAAGGATGCCACAATCACTCCAAAGGATCACATAAAATACCTGGGATTGTGGCTAGACAAAAACCTGAACTTTAAAAAACATAGAAGAGGTAGCAAACAAGGCGCAGAACATGACGGTGGCGCTGTATCGCTTAATGCCGACTAAAGGTGGGCCCAGAGCAAGCAAAAGAAGGGTGTTGGCATCGGTGGCCCACTCTGTTGTCATTTACGGGGCGCCAATTTTCAACAGCGCCATGGGTGTTAGGCTATATAGAAGGACCTCAAACTATGGATCAATAGAAAACACGGAGAGGTGGATCGGTGGCTTACACAGGCGTTGAGCGGTCACGGGGTGTTCAATACTTACCTCTTTGCAATCGGGAAAGCTCCGACTGATAAATGCTACTCCTGCGGAGAAGAGGACACCTCGAGACATGTTATTTTCGAGTCTTCGGCTTGCGCGGATCTAAGACTCGTGGCACAATGAGCGAACAGCAACGTAAAGGCCCACAATCTGATAACGCGTATGCTTAGGAGCCAAGAAGATTGGCTAACATATGCCCAAATGTTAAGGGGCATAATGAAAAGAAGAGAAGAATTGGAGAAATGCGAGAAAAGAAAGAGAGAACATACGTAAGCGGGTGGGCATGAAGTAATCAATTGCGGTCCCGTGCCAACCTCGGAGTCCAGAGGGGGTCGTTTTAGTCCGTGCAAGTCGGACATACCCTAAAAAAAAAAATAGGCTCTTGCCGTATAAAGCCCAAGTACGTCCGCACATGGAGTACTGCTCACATTTATGGGCTGGAGCACTTTAATACCAACTTCTTCCACTTGATCGCATTCAAAGGCGGGCAGTTCGCTTTGTTGACAATTCCAAACTCACCAGCAAGTTGGAGACCTTAGAACACCGTAGGGACGTTAGCTCTCTATGTGTGTTCTATCGTCTTTATTATGGCGAGTGCTCTGAGGAGCTGTTCGAAATTATACTACCCTCTGTCTTCTCTCAGCGGAACTTGCGGCGTAGAAACCAGTTTCACTTACACCATCTGGATGGCTGGCTATCTACAACCTCTAGATTTTCTAGATCATTTCTGCCGCGCATATGCAGACTCTGGAACCAACTTCCTGCTGCGGAATTTTCTGACAATTATATCATAGGGGTATTTAAGGGGCAATCCAATCAATCAATTCCTCAAAGGCTGGCAACGCATTACCAGTTCCTCTAGTGTTGCAAATGTACATAGGCGGTGGTAATCACTCATCAGGTGACCCGCAGGTGAGCTGGTTTGCCCGCTTTAATAGCGATGAAAAAATACATATCTAACGATATGTTTAGACAAAGCTGCATAACGAGCTAGTAAAGCTGATATTTATATATAACACGTTAACGTAAAATCATATTTAACTTCAATTTTGACTTATGTTAAAAATGAAGGCATTGCAACTATCAAGCGGATATATTATCATCTTAACATTTAAAGCTAAGTTAAAGACTTAACACTACCAGGCCATGCCTGATGCAACATTCACCCTTATCCCCACGCAATAAAGCTGAAACTAGAAACGGTGTCAGATTTACGTTCATTTGCTGTGTATGTCCCAGTGGTCGTCAAAATTTTGACGAGTTCTGGTTCAAGTTGGGAATTCAAAGTACGAGTAGATGTCACACGCCCAAAATAAAAATAAAAAGAAATATAACATGGTTTTTTTAATTATTTCGGTAGAAAATTAAATTGACTCTTCTATAAAATAATTGGATATATCAAAAGTTCACAACAAATGTTACAAAAGTTACATCGTATACAAGCATGGCGAGCTGCGATTCAGTGCCTAAACTTGTAAAAAAATACAAATATTCAAAAACGTAAACTTTCGTTTATTGTTTCTCAAACACCAATAAAATGCTGATTAAAACTTTGCATACAAATTATCGTGTATAATACCACAAATATGTTAGCATAAATAAATTTTACTTAGTTATTATAAGAAATAAATAACAGGCCTTTTTCTATATTATGACGGTTATTGGGACACTGTCGACTTTACCAGCGTTTACCTTATAGCAGACGACAGGGGTAGGCGTATGGAATTCAAACACGTTTATTTATAAACTGGTTCTCAGTAAACACGCACAGAGAGATAATAGTTTAGTAATATATTTCTGAATACTGACGCTTTTTCAGGTTCACTTCAAAGTTGTTCCATGAACCTATAGAAGCATTGACCATGTGGGTTCAGATCACGAGGTCTTAGCATCCAAGCCGGGGTCGGTTTGGCCCTTGACTGCTATCACACCTGATGTTAAGTGATTATGCAGTCTGAGATGGAAGCGGGCTAACTTGTTAGTAGTGGGACGAAAATCCACACTTCTTTCGGTTTCTACACGACATCGTACCGGAACGCTAAATCGCTTGGCGATACGTCTTTGTCGATAGGGTGGTAACTAGCCACGGCGAAAGCCTCCCACCAGCCAGACCAAGACAAATTAAGAAAAATCTCAATCTGCCCCGCCGGGAATCAAACCCAAGACCTCCGTCTTATAAATCCACCGCGCATACCACTGCGCCACGGAGGTCGTCAACGGTCGTCGGTTTATGAAACCAAACTAATAAGTGGGAAGTTGATGGTGTTACACTCCCGTGCCTTGACAAGCACATCGAGCTGTCAGTCCCAACCACTATTACCAATATCACCAATTTGAGTGATAATCATTTATTAGTAGCCAAAGCGTTCAACTCGTATTGGAACTGGGTGGTGGGTATATAAAGCTCTATATATCTTCTTTTTAAATAGGGATGCCTGGCTTTTTAATAGGCCGTTAATAGGCTGATAATGGTGATGGTCCTTATTTCAACAAAATTATGTTTAAAAAATTGTCTTATAAGATTGTAATTTCATTTGCTAAAATAGAACACAATTAGATTTTTTCACAGTCATTAATTTTCATTTTATTCGAACGCCTTTTAGTGAGCCGCTGTGATCGTCCTCTATTGTATCGATATTTTTAATGTGAAACTTCATTGACTGCACAAAATCCAACGAACCCAGCTAAATTGATGATTGAATTAAATTATCTGCTGGATTTTATTTTAGGCTTCGATAAGCGAACCATATATTTTAATCAATAATAAAGTTCGTGACCTCAAAGCCACCTCTATTCGATTGTTTTAAGTTTGTCAAAATGTTGTTAAGGCTTCTTTTGCTGAATATAATAATCATTTCGTAAAATTAAAATTCAATCACCTTGTGATTAATCGCCTCTTCGAACTTTGTTGTCGTGACGTTAATTTGGTTCTGAAATCAATTCAATTCAATAATTGGAATTCTCTCAAGCAAATTATTGTACCAAAATACCCTAAGTTAAGTCCACCATTTGTAACTGTTTCAAAGTCCCATACAAACCCAAACATTCTTCACATATAAATATAAACACAATTTACATCATGTTTAAGATCTTTCTAAAGGTTATTTATACTTTTATTATTTATACTTTTACTAGCTGTTGCCCGCGACTTCGTCCGCGTGGACTTCCATTCAGTAACCAGTAAATACAGATAGTATTGACATAAATAAATAAAATTAGTATTGCTATAAACTATTTACAAAGCTTCTATTTATTTTTAACACCGTTTGATGTAGTGCTTTCGGAGGCCAGAGTGTAGAGTGAATCTGGACTGGTGACGCGAGAGCACGCAACGTAAAGCTGTGCATCTGAGAAGCTGCTTCTCCTAAGGTCGACTCCAGCCTATGGTGGATCCAGCTTTTAATTTAGAGGAGTTTCAGTCCTGGTATAGTCATTTCATGCTCCAAATTTTTCACGGGTTTTTTGGCTTTATTAGAAGTGACAGTTACAAAGACCATACGTAGTTTTAGTAGTATAACTGTAACCACAACGGATTCCACCCCAAAAATAAGACAGGCACGTGGGCACGTCGCAGAACGCTGGCGCGGGACTGGGTTTGGAAGAACGAAGAGCAAATCCCCGACTGCTGGGTGGAGCTTTTCACATAAGCCCGTACCAAAACCGAGGGATTAACCAACCGGCCAAAATCCCGCGGCTGGAGGCAGGAGTCTTTGGCGCGACCGAAACTCACGCCTGCAACAATTCGGGGATTTACAGATTCTACTTAAAATTGAAAGAGTTACGGGGGCATCATAGTTGTCAGGCGGCAGACGTAATCCAGATTAATTTCCTGACAGCAGGGCAGCTTTAACGCGACCGTGGGTCGCGCGAAAGTCGGTAGATTAACGGATTTCAAATAAAAAATTAGTTAGGTACGGAGTTCTGGTGCAAGGCATTGTAAGAAAGAGAGCGAGACCAAAGAGCAGCGAGGCTGTCCCTTTCAAACTCCGAGAAAATGCTTTCGTTAATAGCGTTTAGAACCTTTTTTGGTGTTAAAATACCCTCTCGCAAATCTAATGATTCGGTTGGTGTGGTATCTGATTAGTATCTCCATACACCAGACCAATCAAATCATCTACCCTACCAAGTTCACCAAGTGTCACGTCTGATAACCCATTATCGTTGGGTAAAGTACCTTCTCCCACTTTCAAAAGAATATTAACATAGAATTTTTGGGTTTGCGAATTTCCACCAATTTGTGCCTTCATATTCACTGTTAGGCGCAGTTTGTGAATTTGCGATCAGAGGGCAGAGTGTTTCAACGAAGGGTTCCGTTATTTGTTCTTGTACGCTTCGTGGAGGCCCGGAGGTTAAGGCCTACCTTTCGTGCATGTTCGAAACTTGGCAAGTACCAATTTTAGTTTTTCCAAAATAAATGTACTTTCATATACTATTTGAACTTCAAATTATAAATATTTATGAATAAACATAATATCAAAAATTGCGGGAGTAATGTAACATGTTCAGTTCACACTGTAGATGGCATTACACGCTGTATACCTGGATATCAAAAACAAAATATCAAAAGCACAATTTTGGCACCGACGTCATCGGGACCGAGGCCTGGAGGTAAGGCGCTCTAAGTGCCCGGATTGCCAGAGAAACGCGAGTTCGAATCCCGTCAGTTCCGCAATTTTTGATATTATGTTTATCTATACTAATATTATAAAGTGGTAAAGTTTGTAAGTTTTTAAATAAAAATCTGTCGGAGCTAATCTTCGGAACTACTGATCCGATTTCAAAAATTATTTCATCAGTAAAATGCTACCGTATCGTTGAGTGTCATAGGCTATATTTAATATTTGTATTGTATATATTACCCGAGTTAACAAAGTTTTTGTAGCGCGAGTCGGACCGTGAAATTTATTAAATAGGCTTTATGCGCGTGCGCTGTTTTAGCTATTGCATATAATTGAAAATATTATAAAAAAACTTTATGCATCTTAAAAAGTTCTAAAAAAATAGCAAATATCTATCTTTTATATTTTGGCAGATATATAACTTTTTGTGTTTTAAAAAAATCATTTAATTCATATGCTTACGTTTATGTCATTATTTATACAACTAAACTTAAATCCTTATCAAAATAAATTATTTAGTAGTCACAAGGACATTATGAGATAAGGTTTGTGTTTTACAGTATGTTAATTAGTTACATATTTTCGGAGATATTACAAAATTTCTAAAAAGCGCGACCCTCCCGCTATGGCGTACAAATTTAGTTGACCTCCTTCGTGTTATATTATACGTACTGAATAGAGGTCAGCATTTTGGTACTTTCATGATAGAAACGTTAAAACGGTGATGGATTAAGAATTCGATCTTTATTCAAATATCTATATAGTAGGTACACGGAAGAGTTTGTTCTCTATCTGACGATATATAAGTGTCGGATTGTAAAATTATTTTTGTTTATTCTCAAGAGTGAAATATACTATTTAATATCAATTTATACACATCAGCTTGCCATAAATATAAAGTGTTAATGTCTTTTGTACACAGGACGGGACGAAGGATATTGCTTGACGGGAAACTATAAAAAAATTAAATTGAGAGGGGGAGCGAGAAATGAGCACACTTTATATGAAAGTTTCTCTTTAAAATTAGAAGGGTATCTAAAAGGTTTTCACGGAACGAAGTAGCGGGCGACTGCTAGTTCTTAAATATAAATAATCCCTTAAGTGAGGGTAACACTTTTCAATAAAAACTAAAAAAGAATACAAATTATAACTTTGTAATCGTCAAGCGTGGTTATTAAAGCTCTAACCTTCTCCACGTGAGAAGAGGCCTTTGCTCAGTAGTGGGCACTAATAGGCTGAGGATGTTGTTACAGCGGCAACAGACAACTATCTGACTATCATGGTTCTTGAGATACAGCCTGGTGACAAAAACAATCCAAAAATCCTCTCTTAGTGCTTATTTGTTTCACTGGTGGAACCTACCTACAAAGTTTCAAGTGAATCCATTAAGAAATAAGGAGTTTAAATGGGGGTACCCCTTTTCTCCTCCTAGAGGGGAGGGGGATTCTCGAAAATCTTCTCTCAGTGATGACTTGCTTTTCTGGTGGAACCTAGATACAAAGTCAAAATGTACCTATAAAGAAATAAAAACTTTCTATTTACCCCCCTTTTCTGTCCCTAGTGGGGAAATTTCCGAAATTCCTCTCTCAGTGCTCACTTGCTTCACTGGTGGAACCTATATGCAAAGTTTCAAGTAAGTCCTGTCGGATGGCAGCAACATCTTTTCGACGCCGGTACAAAGACTGGAATCATATTCAAATTGAGAAACACTGAGATAGTAACTCCGAACGTGGCTGAGAGAATAACTCCGAACAGAGCCCGAGACTTGTGATACGGGTGTAGGTTTAAAGGAGATCTCTTAGTGACGGCCGTCAACACTCACCTACTCTGTTCAAGTTATTCTCCCTGACCAGCTAAATTTAGGGATGTTTGTTTGTTACATCCGATCAATAATCCGACAAATTAACTAAGGAATAATCACAATGATGACCGTTGTTATTGGTCATCATTGTGATTATTTAATTAAATAAAATATTAACTAATTGAGCTATCAATAATAATGATTAATAAATCTGGCGTAGTCTGAGTTACGACTGAGAGATGTGGTCGCAGTGAACGCCACGAAGAGAATCAGCAGCGACTCTCCAGACCGCTGCTTTATATCGGCATTGATCGGTCATCCCCGCCACTACCGAACTCCGCCGAGTGGCTGTCATGATACTACTCCGCCAGCAAGTTCATTAAGAAATTAAAAATCTGGCGTAGAAGTTTCAAGTTATCTATTAAAAAGATTAAAATTTTCGCAGTGAACGTTCACAAAAGTGCTTACTTGCTTCAGTGGTGAAACCTAAAGTAATCCATGAAGAAATAAAATTTTCAAAATTGCTTTATAACCTAAAGGCATTGATCGATTCATCCTCTCTCAGTGCTCACTACCGAAGTAAATCCATCCGCTTCAATAATCACTGATAACTTTCAAGTGAATCCATTAAGCCAGCTTCAGTAACGCAAACACGTTTATTTATAAACTGGTTCTCAGTAAACACGCACAGAGAGATAATAGTTTAGTAATATATTTCTGAATACTGACGCTTTTTCAGGTTCACTTCAAAGTTGTTCCATGAACCTATAGAAGCATTGACCATGTGGGTTCAGATCACGAGGTCTTAGCATCCAAGCCGGGGTCGGTTTGGCCCTTGACTGCTATCACACCTGATGTTAAGTGATTATGCAGTCTGAGATGGAAGCGGGCTAACTTGTTAGTAGTGGGACGAAAATCCACACTTCTTTCGGTTTCTACACGACATCGTACCGGAACGCTAAATCGCTTGGCGATACGTCTTTGTCGATAGGGTGGTAACTAGCCACGGCGAAAGCCTCCCACCAGCCAGACCAAGACAAATTAAGAAAAATCTCAATCTGCCCCGCCGGGAATCAAACCCAAGACCTCCGTCTTATAAATCCACCGCGCATACCACTGCGCCACGGAGGTCGTCAACGGTCGTCGGTTTATGAAACCAAACTAATAAGTGGGAAGTTGATGGTGTTACACTCCCGTGCCTTGACAAGCACATCGAGCTGTCAGTCCCAACCACTATTACCAATATCACCAATTTGAGTGATAATCATTTATTAGTAGCCAAAGCGTTCAACTCGTATTGGAACTGGGTGGTGGGTATATAAAGCTCTATATATCTTCTTTTTAAATAGGGATGCCTGGCTTTTTAATAGGCCGTTAATAGGCTGATAATGGTGATGGTCCTTATTTCAACAAAATTATGTTTAAAAAATTGTCTTATAAGATTGTAATTTCATTTGCTAAAATAGAACACAATTAGATTTTTTCACAGTCATTAATTTTCATTTTATTCGAACGCCTTTTAGTGAGCCGCTGTGATCGTCCTCTATTGTATCGATATTTTTAATGTGAAACTTCATTGACTGCACAAAATCCAACGAACCCAGCTAAATTGATGATTGAATTAAATTATCTGCTGGATTTTATTTTAGGCTTCGATAAGCGAACCATATATTTTAATCAATAATAAAGTTCGTGACCTCAAAGCCACCTCTATTCGATTGTTTTAAGTTTGTCAAAATGTTGTTAAGGCTTCTTTTGCTGAATATAATAATCATTTCGTAAAATTAAAATTCAATCACCTTGTGATTAATCGCCTCTTCGAACTTTGTTGTCGTGACGTTAATTTGGTTCTGAAATCAATTCAATTCAATAATTGGAATTCTCTCAAGCAAATTATTGTACCAAAATACCCTAAGTTAAGTCCACCATTTGTAACTGTTTCAAAGTCCCATACAAACCCAAACATTCTTCACATATAAATATAAACACAATTTACATCATGTTTAAGATCTTTCTAAAGGTTATTTATACTTTTATTATTTATACTTTTACTAGCTGTTGCCCGCGACTTCGTCCGCGTGGACTTCCATTCAGTAACCAGTAAATACAGATAGTATTGACATAAATAAATAAAATTAGTATTGCTATAAACTATTTACAAAGCTTCTATTTATTTTTAACACCGTTTGATGTAGTGCTTTCGGAGGCCAGAGTGTAGAGTGAATCTGGACTGGTGACGCGAGAGCACGCAACGTAAAGCTGTGCATCTGAGAAGCTGCTTCTCCTAAGGTCGACTCCAGCCTATGGTGGATCCAGCTTTTAATTTAGAGGAGTTTCAGTCCTGGTATAGTCATTTCATGCTCCAAATTTTTCACGGGTTTTTTGGCTTTATTAGAAGTGACAGTTACAAAGACCATACGTAGTTTTAGTAGTATAACTGTAACCACAACGGATTCCACCCCAAAAATAAGACAGGCACGTGGGCACGTCGCAGAACGCTGGCGCGGGACTGGGTTTGGAAGAACGAAGAGCAAATCCCCGACTGCTGGGTGGAGCTTTTCACATAAGCCCGTACCAAAACCGAGGGATTAACCAACCGGCCAAAATCCCGCGGCTGGAGGCAGGAGTCTTTGGCGCGACCGAAACTCACGCCTGCAACAATTCGGGGATTTACAGATTCTACTTAAAATTGAAAGAGTTACGGGGGCATCATAGTTGTCAGGCGGCAGACGTAATCCAGATTAATTTCCTGACAGCAGGGCAGCTTTAACGCGACCGTGGGTCGCGCGAAAGTCGGTAGATTAACGGATTTCAAATAAAAAATTAGTTAGGTACGGAGTTCTGGTGCAAGGCATTGTAAGAAAGAGAGCGAGACCAAAGAGCAGCGAGGCTGTCCCTTTCAAACTCCGAGAAAATGCTTTCGTTAATAGCGTTTAGAACCTTTTTTGGTGTTAAAATACCCTCTCGCAAATCTAATGATTCGGTTGGTGTGGTATCTGATTAGTATCTCCATACACCAGACCAATCAAATCATCTACCCTACCAAGTTCACCAAGTGTCACGTCTGATAACCCATTATCGTTGGGTAAAGTACCTTCTCCCACTTTCAAAAGAATATTAACATAGAATTTTTGGGTTTGCGAATTTCCACCAATTTGTGCCTTCATATTCACTGTTAGGCGCAGTTTGTGAATTTGCGATCAGAGGGCAGAGTGTTTCAACGAAGGGTTCCGTTATTTGTTCTTGTACGCTTCGTGGAGGCCCGGAGGTTAAGGCCTACCTTTCGTGCATGTTCGAAACTTGGCAAGTACCAATTTTAGTTTTTCCAAAATAAATGTACTTTCATATACTATTTGAACTTCAAATTATAAATATTTATGAATAAACATAATATCAAAAATTGCGGGAGTAATGTAACATGTTCAGTTCACACTGTAGATGGCATTACACGCTGTATACCTGGATATCAAAAACAAAATATCAAAAGCACAATTTTGGCACCGACGTCATCGGGACCGAGGCCTGGAGGTAAGGCGCTCTAAGTGCCCGGATTGCCAGAGAAACGCGAGTTCGAATCCCGTCAGTTCCGCAATTTTTGATATTATGTTTATCTATACTAATATTATAAAGTGGTAAAGTTTGTAAGTTTTTAAATAAAAATCTGTCGGAGCTAATCTTCGGAACTACTGATCCGATTTCAAAAATTATTTCATCAGTAAAATGCTACCGTATCGTTGAGTGTCATAGGCTATATTTAATATTTGTATTGTATATATTACCCGAGTTAACAAAGTTTTTGTAGCGCGAGTCGGACCGTGAAATTTATTAAATAGGCTTTATGCGCGTGCGCTGTTTTAGCTATTGCATATAATTGAAAATATTATAAAAAAACTTTATGCATCTTAAAAAGTTCTAAAAAAATAGCAAATATCTATCTTTTATATTTTGGCAGATATATAACTTTTTGTGTTTTAAAAAAATCATTTAATTCATATGCTTACGTTTATGTCATTATTTATACAACTAAACTTAAATCCTTATCAAAATAAATTATTTAGTAGTCACAAGGACATTATGAGATAAGGTTTGTGTTTTACAGTATGTTAATTAGTTACATATTTTCGGAGATATTACAAAATTTCTAAAAAGCGCGACCCTCCCGCTATGGCGTACAAATTTAGTTGACCTCCTTCGTGTTATATTATACGTACTGAATAGAGGTCAGCATTTTGGTACTTTCATGATAGAAACGTTAAAACGGTGATGGATTAAGAATTCGATCTTTATTCAAATATCTATATAGTAGGTACACGGAAGAGTTTGTTCTCTATCTGACGATATATAAGTGTCGGATTGTAAAATTATTTTTGTTTATTCTCAAGAGTGAAATATACTATTTAATATCAATTTATACACATCAGCTTGCCATAAATATAAAGTGTTAATGTCTTTTGTACACAGGACGGGACGAAGGATATTGCTTGACGGGAAACTATAAAAAAATTAAATTGAGAGGGGGAGCGAGAAATGAGCACACTTTATATGAAAGTTTCTCTTTAAAATTAGAAGGGTATCTAAAAGGTTTTCACGGAACGAAGTAGCGGGCGACTGCTAGTTCTTAAATATAAATAATCCCTTAAGTGAGGGTAACACTTTTCAATAAAAACTAAAAAAGAATACAAATTATAACTTTGTAATCGTCAAGCGTGGTTATTAAAGCTCTAACCTTCTCCACGTGAGAAGAGGCCTTTGCTCAGTAGTGGGCACTAATAGGCTGAGGATGTTGTTACAGCGGCAACAGACAACTATCTGACTATCATGGTTCTTGAGATACAGCCTGGTGACAAAAACAATCCAAAAATCCTCTCTTAGTGCTTATTTGTTTCACTGGTGGAACCTACCTACAAAGTTTCAAGTGAATCCATTAAGAAATAAGGAGTTTAAATGGGGGTACCCCTTTTCTCCTCCTAGAGGGGAGGGGGATTCTCGAAAATCTTCTCTCAGTGATGACTTGCTTTTCTGGTGGAACCTAGATACAAAGTCAAAATGTACCTATAAAGAAATAAAAACTTTCTATTTACCCCCCTTTTCTGTCCCTAGTGGGGAAATTTCCGAAATTCCTCTCTCAGTGCTCACTTGCTTCACTGGTGGAACCTATATGCAAAGTTTCAAGTAAGTCCTGTCGGATGGCAGCAACATCTTTTCGACGCCGGTACAAAGACTGGAATCATATTCAAATTGAGAAACACTGAGATAGTAACTCCGAACGTGGCTGAGAGAATAACTCCGAACAGAGCCCGAGACTTGTGATACGGGTGTAGGTTTAAAGGAGATCTCTTAGTGACGGCCGTCAACACTCACCTACTCTGTTCAAGTTATTCTCCCTGACCAGCTAAATTTAGGGATGTTTGTTTGTTACATCCGATCAATAATCCGACAAATTAACTAAGGAATAATCACAATGATGACCGTTGTTATTGGTCATCATTGTGATTATTTAATTAAATAAAATATTAACTAATTGAGCTATCAATAATAATGATTAATAAATCTGGCGTAGTCTGAGTTACGACTGAGAGATGTGGTCGCAGTGAACGCCACGAAGAGAATCAGCAGCGACTCTCCAGACCGCTGCTTTATATCGGCATTGATCGGTCATCCCCGCCACTACCGAACTCCGCCGAGTGGCTGTCATGATACTACTCCGCCAGCAAGTTCATTAAGAAATTAAAATTTTCAATTTACCCCCCTTTTCTCCCCCTAGGGGGAAAATTTTCAAAAATCCTCTCTTATTGCTCACTTCTTTACTAATGAAACCGACACACAAGTTTCAAGTAAATCCATCAAGAAATTAAAATTTTTACCCCGTTTTTCTCCCCTTAGGGGGGAAAAATTTCCAAAAATCCTCTCTCAGTAGTCATTTGCGTCACTGGTGGAATCTACATACAAAGTTTCAAGTGAATCTATTAAGAAATTAAAATTTTCAATTTACCCCCATTTTCTCCCCATAGGGGGGAAGTTCAGAAAATCCTCTCTTAGTGCTTACTTGCTTCAGTGGTGAAACCTACCTACAAAGTTTTAAGTGAATCCATGAAGAAATAAAAATTTTCAATTTACCCCCTTTTCTCCTCCTAGAAGGGGGGATTCTCGAACATTCTCTCTCAGTGATCACTTGCTTTACTGGTGGAACCTAGATACAAAGTTTCAAATGAATCTATTAAGAACTAAAAACTTTCGATTTACCCCCCTTTTCTGCCCCTAGGGGGTAAATTTCCGAAATTCCTCTCTCAGTGCTCACTTGCTTCACTGATGGAAACTATATGCAAAGTTTCAAGTAAATCCATTAAAAAATAAAAATTTTCAATTTAGCCCCCTTTTTTCCCCCTAGGGAGAAAATTTCCAAAAATCCTCTCTCAATTCTCACTTGCTTTTCTGGTGGAACCCATATACAAAGTTTCAAGTAAATCCATAAAGAAATTCAAATTTTCACCCCCTTTTCTCCCCTTAGGGGGAAAAATTTCCAAAAATCCTCTCTCAGTGGTCACTTGCGTCACTGGTGGAACCTACATACAAAGTTTCAAGTGAATCCATTAAGAAATTAAAATTTTCAATTTACCCCCTTTTTCTCCCCCTAGGGGGGGAATTTCGAAAAATCCTCTCTTAGTGGTTGCTTACTCCCCCTAACAAACACTCGTGCCAAATTTCAGCTCTCTACGGCCAGTAGTTTCGGCTGTGCGTTGTCTGTCAGTCAGTACATCACTCAGTAACGGAAGAGTTTTATATATTAAGATTAGTTATACTTTTATATTAGTTATACTTTGAATTTAAAAGTATTAGATTGGCACGTGATCGTCTTTCGATTAGAACCCTATTATCAATGTTATGTCCATAAATTACTCAAGTACTTTTAGAGTTTCGGAAGATAAAATTCATGCAACCATAAAGAAATGCTAGAACATTCTGCGCTGGACCGCGTCGCACAGCTCACCGAACCGTTCAAAGAACCGACACGATTCTGTGGAAAGAATCTAATAATCGAATCTCTTATTAGAGAAACCGGAGCCCCCCCCCCCATTCGTGGATTTTTATATCAAATCATTTCTTTGTGAGAGAAATATGTAATGTATACGGCACAAGTTATAGAGGTGTGTTCCTCTTTAATTTCATACCTCGATACCGAGGTGTAAGGCGTTCGAAAAATAGCACATATTATAGAGGTGTGTTCCTCTGGATATTGGATTCTAATTGTAAGAAGTTAAAAGAGAATAAGGCACTCAGTAAATCAACATAGAGCTCAGACATCCGTTTCAAACACCTCGTCAGATATAGATTCAGGGCTGAACCAAATGTAAGCGCCAGTATCTCACTCCTTAAACAATCAGTTGAGTTATACCTCGTTACAAGGTGTTATGCGTTCAAAAAGCTTTAACATAGATATAAATACAACAGTCGTTTTTTATTGTGTAAATCCCCAAGCTGTCAAGGCATATTTATATGAAGATTTGTTAATATATTTATATAATTATGTGTTTTGCTATCACATACTTCAATAATTCATTTTATTAAATTTTATATTTGTTAATAAGGGTGCATAGCCTTACTTGATGGATTATTGCTTATAAATCTCTTTCCATATATGCCTTCGCACACTATTTATTACCGACCTCTATGTATTATATTCATCGCTCGATGAAAACACAGAGAAGCAATGAATCTGCGCTACGGTCGGAACACCGCATCCTCACATTAATGACGAGCGCGGATCAGACACGCACACAGCGCACTGCAATCCCGCACTCGTTCAAACGCCACTTCTCTTCTTCGGTAGCACTCGGGGCCTATTTAACATACACTATGGATACAAATGAATGTGGAATGCTTCACGATTTTGCGTTCAATTAGAAGATACTTCTAATTACTGGTTTAATATAAAACGCTGTTGTTTATCGTTTTACTATTCTTTAATAAAACACATTTATATATTTTACATGTATATATATATATTTTAATTATTTTTAGTGTTATTATATATATTAGTATGTACGATTATGATCGTCACACATTGATAAAAAATTAATAAAATCCAAAATTATCTATATAAAGATTTAGGTCGTAGAGAGTGCCAAAGAATGTTACAAGAATAAAGATATAACTCGTATACAATATATAAAATACATATATTACTCCCATAGGGGTAGCTACAGACTACATCTTTCCATTTGCTACGGTTCTCGCATACATTCTCAGCTTATTCCATTAATTAATTCTTTCATACAAGCTCGTCGGCATACTTACTTACGTACTTTTGACCTGGCTATATTTAAAAATGTTCTGAATTTGGACCAGGAACATTCGCCTATGTTTCCAACATTTCCATTCACCGTCACCTAAAACATTGTCTTAGATCAGAATAAAAATAATGTGAGCTTACAGAGCCTCGTTAAATATAAAAAATAGTCGCCGTAAGACGAAGCTACGTAAAGTATAACAGGAACTGAAGAGCAAAGAAGCTCTCGCAATTAGCGTCCAGATACTCGCAGTTATAAGGAATGGTCGCTCTTTACCTTAAACGCACATAAACATCAACGTTAAATCTCTACAGAGATAAACTGCCACCATTTTATGCCCTCCAGGCGTAATGACTCAGACGTGCTCATGTTAATAGTTGTATATATTTCTTCATTTATGGTACGATTGTAGTTTACTAACATCTGTATAGACTTTCTTTTGTTGGAAGATGATTTAATTGTAGTTTAACATTAAATATATATGATTGATAGGTACAGGTTTGTTTATTACTATCGTCCTTTACTGATTTCTGGGAAAGCTAGGATGGAGGATGAGGCAGGAGATGTTTTCTGAGCAAATTATTTGGCTTTTTGTCCCTCAGTAAACTCTACCAGTTTTCTTTCCATCGCCCTTTGGGCTGTATTAAGTTTGTGGGGAATATCTTTAGTAGTTAGTTACTTACCTAAGTTACAAATTCATAGGTTTCGATTGGCAACAATAATTATATAATAATAATTGATGTACGATTATGTGGTTTTATCTTTAAAAATAAAAAAAGTTGAGAGGTGTCAAGGGACACCCGGATGGAACGAAGTTCCTTTCGATTAATTAGTGAAGGAATTGTAATAAAATTTTATTTTTTTAAGTAATAATAATATTTGTTGTTGTACATCGAAACACCAGAGGGCGCCACGAGAGCGCGAGACAGCATACAGCGCGGGCGCCTCCCGCCGCTCACGCGCACACACATCAAAGGCGGCGGCAAGGTCCTTTGATCAAAAAGTGTCGTGACAACTTTTCGTACGAATTTTTTCCGTCTAGCCCCCTTTCACAACGCGCGATAAGGAACTTCGTTCCAATATTATTTAATTACATCAAATACAAAAGAAAATTATAGATATTAGCACCATCTGGCTACTTTACTTGCAAACCAATAACTCTGACAGCACTTATTCAAATATCCCAATAGATGGCGCTCTCAGCAAGTGCCACTATGCATATTCGGTTACAAGAGACCAAATTGGCTTTGTCCCTGCATTTTTATAAATCTGCTAACCTTTGTTTGTAGAAAACAAAGACCAGATCAAAAATGCTGTGCGCCAGAGCTCACTGAATATTCAGCGAGCAAACAATTCGCGCCCACTGCTCTCGTGTCTATGGCTGCCAATATATCGAGTTCTAAACTTTGACAGCAAAACAAAACTGTCGCAGCCAATCTGAAGCCTTTGGATACAAATTGTTACCCGCAGGCTTCGAGAAATAATTACGAACGTCGGCAGATGTAGTCTATTCATATAGAGACTTACTAATACTTCTCTCTTTATATATATATAATTATATTTTACTTTTACTCTATAACTAGCGGATGCATGCGGCTTCGTCTGCGTGAAATTAATACACAGATAATTACTAAAAATAGCATAAGTTACTTATATAGCTATATTAGCTTTCAGAGATTGAGTAGTTTCAGAGATTGCCAGAACATCTGAATAATTAATATATATCATTAGCATATGTTGAAAAATTAAGGGCTTTCCATACAAACTTTCATCCCCTATGTAACCCTCGAGGGGTGGAATTTTTAAAATGCTTGAATTACAAAATCTGATATAAAACAAATAAACCTTTGGGATAAACGTTATTTGGGAGATAAAACGATAAATCTGTATACAACAGCGTTATCGTGAAAATTGTAGCTGATTAATGAATATTTAATTATGGAGAAAAAGCGTTTGAAGCAAGCGACATCAAAGCCGAGCTAACAAGCTGTAGCATTAGCAGCTTGTTAAAAAGGCAGCTCGCAACAGCTTGTCAAACAGCGGCCACTAATGAGCCGGACGTGTTGTAACAGCTGAAATACATTGTCACATATAGCCAACTCTACAAAAAATATTTATATAAGGGCGCGTTGCCACTATGTCGTGACGACAGTTTGTCTTGCATTTAAAGTGTTAGTGAAGTCGTTGCTCGGTTACTCATTTAAAGAGAGGTGCTCACACACACGTATACGAGAGTACACCCGTGGTTCCATCCGCGTAGTTCTCGTTACAGTGGAAGTTTCGGAATAAAATATAGCCTATGTATTATTCTGATATGTAAGCTATATTATTATGAAGTTTCATCAAAATCTATTTAGTAGTTTTTGCGTGTAAGAGTAAATATTTATCCATTCATACATAGAAATTTTCGCATTTCTAATATTAAAAAATATATGTGAACAACTTATTAAATGAGCAAACTAAGTAATGCACGAGTAATTGTCATCCACGACTTGTTTTTAATCGTCTGTTCCGAAAAATGAATGTTTATTAGGGGATAAGTTATTATTTAATTAAATTAGCAAATTATTATTTAATTAAATTTATAAATGAAACATTAAAACATGTTAAATGAATAAAAATCTTAAAAAGTACTTTATGTGTACTCTTCAGAAAACAGAAATTTGCAGATTTTCCGAATACCGGCACTTAACGATCCAAACTTCAAGATAACTTTAACTTAACCAAACACACTAGAACTACTAACTCCAAAGTTTTATTTTTCAAAAGTATAATTAAAAAGTGCTGTAAAGCTCGCCAAGAATCCGAGGTGAATTTTAAACTTGGACCGGAAATAAAAGTTGAAACTTAGCGAAGGCCCCGCGGGAGCCTGCGCTGTAGTGTTTAGTTACTTTAGTGCCCGTATTGTAGTTTAAATTCTGTTTGCCTTGCAGTTAACTTGTGGTGCAGTTATTTTTTTGAACTAACTTAAAAAAATAACTTGGATATTTACAAATATTGATTTAAAATCGATCAATAATCGTAAAAAAATTAAATTTTAGCATTATTATATACTCGTAGGAAGGTGCATGCAAAAAACTATGTAAAAAAAAGTGTTTGAATCTAGCTGACCGGTAGACTGTGTTCCGCCTTTGCCACTTTCTTTATAAACACAGAAACATCGAAAAATAACATGTAAGTATAACATTCCACCCAGGTGTGACCAAATGAGCGCCAACTCCTTCCACAAGGCAATGACTCTCGCAACTTTGCTTAAAGTCCTGGGACTGATCGCGGACAAAAAAAGCATAACATCCGTGCTTGGAGATATTATGTCCTACACGATTGTTAACTACGAGTATTGTTTTCTTGTAGGCTGCAGTCATGGCTAGTTACCATTCAACCATAGACGTGCCACTAAGCGATTTAGTGTTTCGGTATGATGCCAAGAACAAACAATTTGGAAAAAAGAATCAAATTAATTCTTCGGGTAACATATAAATAACAATTTTTTTTCTTACATTATACAGAAAACAAAATAACTACTCAGTTTTTTTGAGCAAAAAAATTATATAAAAATTATACTAGTTTTAGTCATACTATCGAAAAGCAATTAATTAATAAAAAAATAATATTTTTTATATATTTTGAGATAGACAAAAATTAAAACCACCTCAGCTTAACAAAGTCTAATGAAATTAAAGTATTGAATAATGTTTCCGATTCCCTTTAGATAGAAAAGTTAATTAACTCGGGAGTAAATCGAGTTACAGCTGCGTGAATCGAGCACCGTCGGGAATTCCTATTGAAAGAATACTTTTTGCTACACCGCCAGTTAAAATGCAGCCTGGTTTGTTCTTGCATTTAATATTTCACGAAATAGCAAGCAAGATGAAAGCGGGCAGGAAAAGCAAATAATTGAAAAGTCGAAACTCGACGTTTTTTGCACTAAAACCAGGTGAAAGAGATTGATGTTGGAAAGAATAAAACAATTTGATAAGCAATCATATCCAGCGAGCTACTCGGAGTGCTCGGAGGATTAAGGACCTGTGTTGTTGGCTGACGGTGTATGATGTCAATGAATAGTCAAACGTATGTCAATCCTACTAAGATAGTCTGGGCAGGGAGAACTACAAGAACATTGAAGGTGAATGTTGATATCATAAAGGATCCTTAATCCTGCATTCAAGTCGTAAGCTTTGGAATTTATTTGAGTCTCCCTGCCACACGATAGGCACCCTGCTACAGTTAGTCCGTAGACATACTCCTCTCTATAAAGCACCTAAAGCTCTTTGTATCGTCCCATCAGAGTATGTTAGTAAGAGAATATCGGAGAACCGTTGCTAGAGTCATTACGTTCGACTACACGTTTCAAAAGAGCTTGTATGTGCACTTACACTATAGTACATTGCTAGTCTACCGCTACCATTTAAGACTACATCGTCGCGAGGGCTGAAATAATAAAATGTATATTTTTCATTACTGGCAGTATTCGAGTTTTCGCCACATCTCTCCCCGCTGTCTGCTACAAGTTGTGATGTATTACGCCCTTTGTCTGTCCGTCGTGCGCTGAGACGTGTGGAGTGGGGCGGAGGCTTTGTATTCTGCTTTTCTTAAACACCTTGTCAAGTCACATGTTTTATAATATTTCAACAGACTATATTTAATTCAAAATGCCGACATGTAACGTTCTTTCCACATTGGTATTTTATGAAATTCATTATCATATGATCGTTATGATTTTCAGTGTATTGCAATGGCCTGCTACAGGGCTATGCCTCGACCTGTATAGGATAGGGGATATGGATCTTAGAGCCGCCATGTTGTCACAATATGAGCTTATGATGATAATGTTTGACTTTTAACGTCAGATGTCAATGAGAATGACCGGAATCGATTAAAGCGCTCTTCGAGAGCTTTAAGCCGTCTGTCAAACCACAGGCTGAATATTTTACTAAGATTTGTTTAAAGGTTGTTTCTTTTTGCAAATGTTGAAACAACATGATATAAAAATATTTATAAATTGGTCAAATTAAAACATCGAAATCAGGACCATTTTGGTCCTGGTTTCGATGTTTTAATTTCGGTATCATCGAGAAATTTTATTACCATCAAAGTGCTATCGGCATTACAATTTAAATAGCCCCACAGGGCTATTGCCCTCGTAATCACAGCTTTTATCATAAATTAATTTTCCATTTCCATATACCTTCATACGCAGGCAGGTAGATACTAACCTGACCTTTCCTTATGAACTAAATTATTCCCAGATTTTATTCATACCCAATTAAACTGATTTGGATTCATAATTAATTTAATGTCAGTATCTATTTTAGATTCGAAATACAATATAACTTCGCCATAATTATCATTACATTAACTCTTTTAATTATAGATAGTAATTATTTAGTTATTGAACAAATTAATATAATAATTATTAATATAAGGTGAGTTTGAATTATTAGCCAGCGGCGAAACTGGAGTAAGTGTAATGGATACTGATTACAACCGCGGAATAAAAATATTTCTAGAACCAGCAACAAAAAATTTAAAAATTACCTACAAAATGTTTACTCACTTAGCACATTTTATATAGCACCATCCATGGTATTCATAAATTAATCACAAGATACCGAACGAACGTATGTCTTAAACATTCGATTACTACCAAATAAAATACGGAAAGAAAAGCCAAACCGCCAAAATCTCCCACTAGACCAGACCTAAACTAATAAAAAATAATAACAATCGGCTGTCAGAAATCGAACCCGGAACCTTCGAAGGACTAAGTAGGTAGATATGTCCCCACTTGCACACTTTAGAACTGGTAAAAAATAAATAAATGAATAACGAAAAAAAGAGTTGCTGGATCTTCTTGATAGGAGTATTATAGATATTATAGATACTAATATCTATAATACTCCTATATATATTATAGATACTCTTCGTAATCAACTTCTTGCTGTGGTATTTCAATTCTACTAATTTTAACATGGGAGTATTAAAGGGGCTATTAAACCAATTCCTCAATGGCTGGCAGGTGCCTCTGGTATTGCAAATGTACATGGGCGACGGTAATCACTTAACATCAGGTGATCCGCATGCTTGTTTGCCCGCTTTAAAAAATATCTGTTTTCCAAACGGGCGGTAGAGTGGTAACTATTCAAAACATACCAGCCTAATGAGAATCTACAACAAACTCAGCTTAGTTAAATAAAAAAAAGTCTTACAAAAACAGTTCAAAATTATCGCATTGAGCTCCAGTCAATGTATCCTGGAAAAGTACAGTTTGCTGTTGTCAGCCCGGCCGAGGTCGCCCACAACAATAATTGCGCTGAGTTCTTGTTAATTAAAAAAGTTGAGCAGGTCTCAACGGGGATATTGAAAATTATAAAAGGCATTATCACAAAAACCTCAACTCCCAATTAAAGAAAGTTTTTTTATTCTTTTCAAAGCGAAACGAAGATGTCTTGTATTGTGGGTAAGACATTAAAAATATTAATTGGATCAATATCTGTTTGGACAGAAAAGCCCGAAGTGCTTCATAAACCCCCGATTATAAAGCAAGACCTTTCGGTCTTGGGTTCGAATCCTTGCGACTACTTGGAATTTTAGATTTTCTGATTTGACTCAGGTCACAGTCGCGTGGTTTACGGTAGTATGCATTCGTTCTCGTAGCTAAGTTTATCAGCTGACTTGTAGGAACACCCTCTCGCTCCCAATACAAATGCAAAATTTATTTTATTAAATATCACTTTAATTTAAAATTAAAAAAAAATTATTTTTAATAAATATACTGTATCTATCCTAAGTTTGCGGGCCATGTTAGATTACAACTTAATTCTGGATTAGTAGAAAAAAAACGGAGGGGTCTCGGGACGCGCGACATAAGTTATAACCTAAATACGTCTAATGCTGTGGGATAGTGTGAGAGAGGAGGAGCCTGTCTATCGCTGCCGTATGCATGAGAGAAAACTGAAGCCAGACGGACTAAGCGATTTACCCTCCCTTAAGAAATTATCAGTTCAAAAATTTACCAGTAGGTATTATATGTTACGCAAATAAAGATTGAAAGCAAAATTAGATTCCTCAGTTCAGCAAAATACCAAACTTACCTTTGTCGAAACCCAGATTAATAAATAAAGATATAAAAGATTCGGTCTAACGCAAAAGCGTACGGAATTGGAAAAAAGGTGGCTGTTATTCGGCAGGCAATGAAACACCAATTACTTGCCCTTCTAATGAAGGTACGAGAAAGTTAGACTAAAACTTGCTCCCGCACTGGATTAGTGTGGCCGGTAGAAATCTCGCTAGATTTATTCGAACGTACATCTAAATGATTTAGGCTTTTTAGTACTTTGCTTTGCTATCTTTTGTGTAAGTTTAACTTAACGTAAAATTAAAATACATGAATACTTATAAAAAATGTATAAGAAAATTATTAAATATATTTTGTATTAAATATTACATTACACATTAAGTACATAATATCGTATAACTCGTAGACATGGTCGCCAAAAATGGACCTTAAAGGAGGATGAGAGTTACTCAACGCAAAATAATAAATAATAAATAATATAAGACAATTACACACATCGCTATATAGCCCCAAAGTAAGCGTACTCGTAAGAAGTTTGTGTTATGGGTGCTACGATAACTGATGAATATTTTTATATATACTATACATAAATACTTATAATATGTAGATAAACACCCAGACACTGAAAAACATCCAAGCTCACCACACAAACATTTTCCTGATGTGGGAATCGAACACACAGCCTAGGACACAGAAGCAGTCACTACCCACTGCGCCACTCGGCCGTCAAAAGAATTAAAGTTACAGACAGCTCAATGAGTCGCAAAGCTCAAGCGGCGGTACATAGTTCCAAGAGCAGATGGACGTTCCAAAATGCTGGAATGGCGACTTCACATCGGAAACCACAGAGTTGATTGACCCGCCCCCCCCCCTCTAGGTGGACCGATGACATTAATTAAGCAGGGAACTACTTAGTTCAAGACCTTGGTGTGTGGAAAAGACCTATGGCCAAAAATGGCCTATTGCCAATCCAACGGCTGAAAATGTTGAAGATGTCCAATAAAGCTTTTTTTATGTTTGTGTGCTAGTTCCCTTATTTTTGTAAAGTAATCGATGAATTTTTAATCTATTTTTTAATGTTAGCTTCACTGTCAGAGATTACTTTTAATCTTATTTTAAAATCACAGTATAAAGTGGAACAATAGCTAGTAATTTTATATAGAACAGAACTTAAATACAATGATCAAACACTCCGCTACGTAGGTCCTATAGCTCGTTAAAGAATGCAAATTCACGGCAGTCTTTCCGATTTCTCGGTTACATAATAGGATTATTTTCGAACGTCTCCGGACTCCTAATCGAGATCTCGCCTGCTATCGACATCTTGACGTTTTAATCGAATACAAAATTCATTTTTCAATTCCGCCATTAATTATTCAGAGTTAAACGACTTCAATTTCGCACAATAGCTTGTTAAAGGTTTTGTTCATCTCCTTTCCCTACGAATGGTGTTTTTTGTTCGAACTCAAGTTTTGTCCGGGCCGAGTTAGGAAGCTCTTTTGAATCAGTTCTCCGTTCGTTGAAAATTTCAGTGTTTTTCAAAAATGGATTGGAAAATTACGTAGGTACGACATCGTGCAAACCAGAAATTGTGCAATTTTGAAGATAAAAGATTTTTAAGCATGTTAAAAGATTTTTCGTACGTAGTATGTAACAATGTACCTATTTGCGATTCTGCATCTAATTGGAATATGGCATATACTTCCAGCTATTAATTTATTTATTTATTTATTTAAGCCTACTAGTTATTTTTATTAATTTCACTTACATAACTTAAAATAACATGCCTAACAAAATCGTTTTAAAGCAGACATTGCTTGCGCTTTTGTACACGCTTTTATCTAATTAAAAAACAAATACATAAACTTAACTACTTAATTATATATCTAATGTACCCTAATAACAATAAGAAAAGCATGAATATATATAATCGTATCTAAAAATTATAATCTAAAAATCAATTTTTAAAAAATATATATTATAAAATAAAACGAAGCAAAACAAAACAAGGCAGCCTGTCATATTTGGCCAAATAAGTTGCTGATGATCAGTTTTCGAAAAGTGTTAAAAAAATTATAAAAAGTAACAATATCTATACATAATATACAACGTGTTAGGTCAATGTATTCCGGAACGTAAGAGTTTCAGACAGATGTCGAGTAGAAACCAAAAGGGAAGTGGATTTTATCCTACTCCTAACAAGTTAATCCTCTTCCATCTTATATCATCACTTACCATTAGGTGTCATGCAGTAAACTTGTAATTAGTAAAAAAAAGTTGTAATACGTTTCTCGCAGTCAAAGTTACTGGCGTCAGCTAGTTAGTATTAATCAAAACCGAATTAGGTCTGCAGTGAGCCATAAACAAAATAAGTTTACTGCAAGGCTGTAAAACGTACAATTTTGACTCCAGAAATAAGACTAATTGCGATCATTTCGTTCGGAGCGTTAAATTTGAAAATTGGTTTTGAAATTCGTGAGATCATAATTGGTTTAATTTGATAGTGTTTCTTTACTTGTTTATTTATGTAGTGTAACTTTATACCTCGTTATTATTATATTGTTGGACTAGATATTGCCCACGGCTTCACCCGCGTAGTTTAGTAGTGGGAATAATCACGATATAAATATTAACCTATGTCTCTTCTTATGAGTCTAGCTATCATATTATATGTAAATATTTTTACAATTAGACTAGTAGTTTCAGAGACTAGCCGGAACAAATGGACATACAGGCAAATAGACAAAAATTATAAATTTGGTTTTTAATATAATACTCAGAAGTGTCGTATATACTTTCACATAAAAAGGGAACATCCAATAGGAGCGTTAAAAGCTCATTTGTCAGGTTAATTTGAAATTACAAATAGACAATTAAATTTTATTTCTTTGTATAGATTTAGATGTATAGGTATATATAGTATTTACTGTATTAAACTGGTTAATCAGATTGAAAGTGATGTTTTCGGGTACGTGTCTAGCCAACATACGCAAGGGTACTCTATTTCTATGTCTAAATTTAACTACTAAATACACTGTTTCGAATAAAATAATAATTCTATTCGAAACAGTGTAGCGATAGGCCTATGTAGTATCGGATCATCTGATCCTTTTTCTTTTCTCTTTTTTCTTTATTTTTTTCCGGGGCATTAGTCTATAATATACTCATTCTCGTTTTCACTAACACACGCGCAGGTTTCCAAAGTCCACGACACGATTTGCTCACTGTGCCTTTTCAAGTTATTTCTCTCTCTCTCTCTCTTAGCCAATCAGTCGACATTCAGTTAGTGATTCCTTCATTTCTGAAGTTCGTGTAGGAATTAGGATCCCAACCTGGAACGGGTTCATTTTTTTACCGGCTTCTGTTGGTGATTGCTTTTCAAGTTATAACAGATAGGAGAATCAAAAATAGTATGTCATACCATAACTATCCTATAAATATGCTCGTAATTTATTGTACAATAACAAGAAGGCGCATAATATATTGCATCGTGCAGCGCTGGCGGCGATGTAGTGCGCGGGATCCATCGCTGTCAGATAGAAGATATTTCAGGCTTCACTAAACTAAACATGAGCGGGTTCAATCGAAATTAATGGTCTAAGCCTTCGAGCGGCTGGAGCGCAATATTGACTGACGGGAATAAGAATACATACTTCCTTTTAATATATTATATGGTATTTTTGTTCCAACAGCAGTTAGGAGTGTATATGACACTAGAATGGGACTATTGGATGGAAAGACTCCAAAGGCCAGGTCAAAAGTACACTAAATCGTCGTAGGTCTGTGAAAGGCTTAATGGAATTGGAAGAAGCGAGAGAGATATCAATGGATCGTGACAAGTGCAAGGACGAGGTCTCTGCCTGTATGTACTCATATGTATGATGCTAGAGCGTTAAATTCAAGACCTATACTAGGATCTTATAAGCAACTATTTTTGTATTAAAATGTGTAGATAGAAAATAACCGCCTAAACAAACATGAGGAAGTTATAATAACCACTCAAAATAATAGATCTTTAAGGGATACCTGTAATAAGTCAGATCCATCCATCATTAGGTTAGTCGATAAAATGTGACAAGTGTATTTTTTGCACTCTTAAAAATAATTTCTTATATACCCTACATCATTGTTTCCGACAAGTCAACAATAAGATATTTGTCCAACTTTGGAATAAGTTTTTGGTGAAAATTTTACATAACTTTCCTTGAACTTTCCAAACTTGTATTCTGCCTCGACTGATTTGTTATTGTTGAAAAATATTCTTTATGTCTTTTGTAATAGAGTTTATTGTGGTATTGACAGAATGTAAATGAAAATATTATTTGGAAAGTTCAAGGAGTAAGACATTTTCCTTTTCAGGCGCGTAATTTTTCAACGACTCTGTTTGAGTTTCAATCTTCTGTATTTATTATCATAATCATCCTATTTATAGAGTCTAGTTACTCTATAAATATATGCGCGCGGTGTAGTTTCCATTCCCATGGGAATATAAGGATAAAAGTTAGCTTATGTTCTAATACAGGGTATAATCTATCTCCCGGCTAAATTTCAGCCAGATCGGGTCTATAGTTGCACCTTGAAGTAGTAACAAACATACACACTCACACACTTTCGCTTTAATAATATTAGTGTGATAGCCTTATGCAAGGAGATTTTGATTTTAGATTTAGTTGCTTTTATTTACTTAGGTATATCTATGAAGTTGGTGCCATCCAAGTTTAAGGCACAAAGCACTTTCCGGGTTCTAGGTAACGTCCTTAAGGAAACCTTAGATGGCACAGGGTATAGGTCGAATTGAAAACCCCTTTTTTTTGAAGTCGGTTAAAAAGCATCAATAGGTCCAGGTGCAGGACCTAAAACATAACACAATATTTACTATTTACTGAAAGCAAAGAGCGTGTTAAAAAACGATTATTAAAAAACCAAGTAGATATTTTAGTTATTTCGAAATAGCAAACAGGCTATAAATACAAATCAAATATATATAATTATCTAGAGTGAAGCAGTGTGAGGTCATGCATGTTGATGTTGACAGAATTTTCACAAAGAGCAGTCGGATTTTGGCGGCGTGTTTACAAACGCTGTTTGCCGTCTCCGGGCGCGAGTTAGCTTGTTTACCTGTTTACGGCTCGAGTGAGGCTTCACCTCGGGTTGGAAAGTAGATACATCCATGTAACACTCAGATGAATTTTTAATTTTAACTGTCAGTCATGCAGTATGGAAATCGAATTTTTCGTATTTTTAGATACATTTCTGAAGCATTCTAGTTGGTATTTATCGAGTCTTCTCAATTTTGATTTTTCATTTGATGTATGTACTTTCTACTAGTTATGGCGTAAATGATAATGCTTATTTTAAAATTGCCAAAAATTACCTTTTAAACAAAGCAGTAGTAATATTAATTCCAATTTAACATTCTATTATTTTTATTGTACTATATATAATAACTTAACATATTATGTATAAATTGGAATGCATATAAATAAATAAATATATCTGAAAGCTCATGAAACTCGATAAAATATCAAAGTACACGATATTAATACAAATTCAATAGCATATCTTATTAAGAATTTACCTACACGTGCTTCAATATGTTGCCACTTGTCAATTAGTTAAACTTGACATAATTATTGTTTACCTAGGTTGACCAGATTGCCAGCCACAGGGCGTTGAGTAGTAGTATCTTCAAGTATTTGTAATATCACCGGATGTCCTTCTGACCTAAATTCTTTCAAATGGGATTTATTTTAGTATATGTAATAAAAATACCATAGGTACAAAATATATACTACATTCGCAAAGCGCTATTACTTGTTTAGTGTTCGCGAGGAAAACGATATTTATCTTTTATAGTGTCGTAAAAATGAGATTTCACGTTTGGTCTTTGATTTTATGTGACGTCATATCCAAGTCTCATCCCACTTCTGATAAATCTCAATTTAACGTATCTGTTGTATTCTCTAAAGTATTTTTTTCTCGAATAAGGTTATGGCCGAATTTTCTATTCTATGGTCAAGTGAATTATCGTTAAATTATTTTTAGAGGCCCAGTAGGGTCAAAATTCTCTCCTCCAAGGTCCGATGGTAAACCTATGGGATATAGGATTGGATTGTGGGTTTGATACCTATTATTAAGCTTTTCTTTCTTTTGGGTATCCTGGATTTCTAAATTTGATTATGTTACATATTTTCTGTGCTTAGAGAGCATGTTAAAGCTGTCGATCCCGATCATTATTATTAACATCTGATGGTATTAGTTACAGATTCAAACATTAGTTACCCTAAACCCACCAACCAGCATTGCAGCAGCGTTATGGTAGAGTTCCAATCCGTCCTTGACGAGAGAGGTTTGCCACTTTAGTGAGCTATTAGAAAATGTTAATTTAAAAGTTTTGTAACCGAGTGATATAGCCATAGCAAGTCTGTGGATGTAACGTCACACTCGATAGATGTTTCAGGCTCCACTAAGCATTATAAGACCAACTTAAAATTGAAAATGGCGGCTAGAGTTTTGTTTGTAGAGCCAGTGCAGCCAGTGGAGCTGAAACTTTTATTAGCTTCTATGTAAAAAGACATATGAACTGTGTGTCGCAGATTATCATCTTTTTTACATTTTTTGCAGAGGAATTTGAAGGATTATGTTTTTAAAATGTATAATATATCTTCATAAACGAGGTTTATTATTGGGTTCAAGTCCTGTGACAGGGTTGAATTTATAAAATGTTCTTACCATCGTAAAGTTTTTAGTAAAAATTCTTGCTAAAAAAAGTTTGCTTTTTTACTGGTTTGAAGGAAAACGGTGAATCATAATTTTAGAAAATCCATTTTATTATGTTGAATGACTGTGCAAATTTTTTGGGACCTATAAAGTATTTTTCCTTTGTTTATAATAATTCTAAGAACAATTTTTAGTGGACTTGTATTATCATTTGTGACATAACTTCTTGAAACGAGTAGGTAGTCAAGGTGACAAGTCTGTACCAACAAGCCAAACAGGCAAAGTAATCATAAACACAAACAACTAACAAGTTGCACACATACATTAACTTAGTCTCAACTCAAGCTACTCTGTATTAGTTCAGCCTTCCCTAGGCGGATCAAATGTGAAATAAACAATGTCTATTATGACAAAGATCTTGTGTTTGACAATCAGTTGACGCAAGTTTGTTCTTTCTTGAGTCTCTTTTGGTTGCAGGAGTAGTTGAGTTATTCGGCTGTATGAAGGAGATTGGCCGGCAGAATAACAAATTATACAACGAGTTAGGCAAATATTTTATCAAACCGACAACAACGTTAGGGAAAAAATAGACTTCCTAGGCAGTTATACGGAGGGCGAGAATTTGCTTTAATCTTTAAGGTGTCAACTCTTTTTGTTTATGTTAGTAGGGAACTTATAACTTAAAATATTTTTTTTATATACAGAATTGTGTAAACAAGATCGAAAGGTACTGGTAGTTTCGGAATATCTTATTATTTACCTAAAACATTTTATATTTTAATTATGAATCTACTAATGGGAGGGTAAATTAATGAGGCACCATAATCACAGGTATAAAAGATGATAATAATATTTAATTTTAGTGTAGGCTCTCAAGCACTTTCCTTGCAACCTATATCTATATAATACTACTATACTCAAATTGCTGTAAGAAAGTGCGGGTGACAGTTGTCAGTATGACGTTGACGTCAGTGACTAGGGATGTGACGCTTAGAAATTCATGTTTATCGCTGACGATACTCGCAGCATAAATCTAGCTCTTTTTAATGTTGTAAAAAAATTTGCTTAAAAGGCAAATTATTATTTGATCGTTATTTATGAGGAGACTTTGTTATCGCGGTTATAGTAATGCATAGTTTCTAGGGATTAAACTTTTATTGACTATAGTCTCTGCGATAATTTTTTTAACAACTACAAGTTGGCAATTGACTGCTATTACACCTGATGTGTGATGCAGTCTAAGATGGATGCGGGCTAACTTGTTAGGTGCAGAATGAAACAACATCGTACCGGAACACTAAATCGCTTGGCGGTACGTCTTTGTCGGTAGGGTGGTAACTAGCCACGGCGATAGCCTTCCTCCAGCCAGACCAAGACAAATTAAGAAAATCTCAATCTGCCCCGCTTTACCATTTGGTACAGGTTAATAAACCTCAAACCAATCCAATCGCAACAGCGAGTTGATGAACTGGAAAACGGAGTAGATATAAAAATGTTAAAGTTGGAGCTTATTGCCTTAGTCCGGCGTCAAAAGGCACCAACTCCTACCTATGCTCTAGAAGAGATGACAATAGGTTTGACCTCGGTCCTTAGACATAATGTTATTGGGCCCAAATAACATGTATGCTTTTAATTTCAATTCCTATTTTGAAGCTTTATAAAATCAGCATTTATAACATCAGCGTTGCGAACGCATTACCTATGAAATAATTGATTATTTGATTGAATGATTTGATTGATTGAATTTAAATACTTTTTTCCATATTCCCATTTAATTTTCAGTCACGCCGCAAAAATTAATACCTACTTTACCGCCATTAACGGCAAATAACATGTTGGCACTGTTACAAGAGGCCATCAACAAAGATTAACCTGAAGGTTGGTCGAAGGTCGTGAATAAAACAAACAGGGATATTATGACTGATTGGGATCGTGACGTCCATATTAACAACATAATTAATTCATCTATACATATAAATAAAATTGCAGTGTCTGTTTGTGCATATATGCATACCGTACATACACCAAAATAACATTTTTTTTTCAATTATTGTCTGTCTGTCTGTTTATTTGTTCTGGCTAATCTCTGAAACTACATCAGTCATCAGTCGGATTATAAAAAAACCTTTTGTATATGATAGCTCGACTCATAAAGGGTGACATAAGGTAATTTGTATCCAGATATTACTACGGGACCAGGAACTACGCGGGTGAAATGCCGGGAGACCGCTAGTTGTTAATAATATTCGTCATAGATTCAGATGATGAATTTAGTGACAACTCAAATGTTCCTAATTCTGATATAAGTTTAGACGAATAAAATATATTTCTTCTTTGCAACCTTTTGAGTAAACTTTCCCTGATGTTCTGTTGTTGTATAAAATTATAGACTTTTTAAAAATAAAAATTGTACTACAATATACATTTATTATTAAAAAAAATATCGACTATTCATCGTAGAAGTACGTCCCATCACTAGACACGTCTATGGCGTTACGTTTTACGTTACAACACTTTGCTTAATTTTTCTTTCAATTTGATTTTATTTGTAGACTAGAACATTCTGGCTAGGTTTAACGGTTTTAAATTTAAGTTACTACAGCTATTAACGATTTAATATATTAAGAATTTGGAACAGCTGAAATACTAAGTCATAATTTGTAAATCGCTTCAACTTTCAAGAGTGAAACGGAAAGTTGATGACATATGTCACAGGCACCATGTTAGAGCGCAGGCACTATAAGTTATTTTGCATGCCAATTGGGCGTGATACAATTGTTACCTTCTAATATTAGAAATTAAAGTATGAAATCGCCGATTTTTACTGAAAAATAAAAATTCTTTTTTTTT